>LPNX010287999.1:133070-220690 GCA_001517045.1 Pseudotsuga menziesii | reverse complement strand
CCCCCCCCTCTAAAAAGAGAACTAAGGCGTATCAATGCACCCAAACAAGCAACAATTTTGGAATTCCTATCGTGTTCCTCCTCCATTGGTTTGGTGTTTGGATTTGGGTTATTGGTGGTTTGGTTTGGACATTTTCTTCAAGATTTTTGTTGTCTGTTAATATAAAAACAACTAATTTTAAAATGAATTAATATTTCATTCTTTGTTTTAATTAAAATTTTATTAAATTAAAAGAAAAAATCAAAACAATTCTTTCCTAATCCAAAAAAAAAAATTCTTTCATAATTCTAAACAAAAAAATCAATGCAATTCTTGAACCTTCCATTGCATTAAGCCTTTCCGATCTCCTCCCTCAAAATGTGCTCAATCTCCTCCCTCACAATGTGCCCTCCAAATTGCATGCACTCCGAATTTCCTTCCTGATATTTCTAAGTTCCGTTTTGTCCGGCATGCAATGCAAAATAAGGAAATGGAGCCCACGGGTTTGTGCTTTTTTTTAAAGTTTTATATATCAAAAGTTTGATATGTTGGTTTATCCCACAATACTAAGAGGGGGGATGGGTGAATCAGTATTGGCCCTCTGAACCTCTAAACATTCTCCCCCTTTTCCAACAATGAAAAAGGAACCTTTGTATCTAACAACTCCCCTTGTCAGGATTTCTCCCCCTGAGACTTAACTCTTTCCTCTTAGTGTTTTTGTAATGGAATTACTCCCATTTTTTGTAACAAAATTATTCATTTTTCATTTGTGAACACCTTTGACATCAATGACAACTATATACTAAAAAATATCCCCCTTTGGCATTGATGGAAACCTCTGAACCTCTGAACATTCTCCCCCTTTGATAATAATGAAAAAGGAACCTTTCTATCTGACAAATCCCCCTATCAGCATTTCCCCCTTGAGACTGAACTCTTTCCTCTTAGTGTTTTTGTAATGGAATTACTCCCATTGTTAGTGGCCAAACCTTCTTGTTGATCCATTGTGATTTTTGGATGGGATCATCCTTCTAGTGGTTAAACTGTTGTGAAGGAACCTACTCTGATACCAATTGTTGGTTTATCCCACAATACTAAGAGGGGGGGTGAATCAGTATTGACCTCTTTTCAATTAAAACACACAATAATAAACAATCAAGACACATATTTTATCGTGGAAACCTCAAAGAGCAAACCACCAATACAAACTCATTAATAAGATGAATTTTACAAAATTGTTTATCTGCTACTACAGCAAGGATACAAAGCACACCCTATGTTTTTCATGCAAATACAAAATAGGACACTACAAGACCCTTATGGTTTTCTACCTGCTACAATCAACAAGGATGCTATGACACCCTATTCTCTAGCTACGACTAGAAGGATGCTTCGACCCCTTGCAGACCTATGGCCTGCCCTAGGACCACTTTGCCACCCTGGAATAATTATGTCAGTACTTCAGAACATTTAAAAAATATTGAATTTGGACTCTACCAGATATGCTCAAAGAGAACCCTCATTTAGAACACAAAAATTCATTTAAATACCTAGTACCTTCATCGTTCCAATGCAACTCTTCATTGCTGCATCTTTTTGATTTGGTTCATGACTGTTTGTTTACAAACACACCCAAATAATGCTTACCTCTTCAATTCATTGCATTACTTCACCAAATGTCAATGTTTCATTCCTCCCTCAGCCTCAGATCTCAATTTCCCAGCCTTGTTTATTGTTCTTTAATATTTCCGCAATGCAAAACTTTTTCTGTAGTGATATTTACCAATTTGAATCAAATTCATTGATCCTATTGTCAAGGATGATATGGACCATAGATGTGTTCTACATATTTCCTCCTTTAAATCCCCTTTCCGCTTCAAAATCAGCTCACAACAATTTCTGATCGTTGATCTTCGTGCGGCGTTTTTCCCAACCGTCGATCTCCAATTTGTGGGATGCAAGATACGAGATGTCAATAATCCTTTTTATCTTTTTTGCAATCCTATTTTCCATAATATTTCTTTCGCACCATCAATATTTTGTGAAGTCATTCCTAACCATTGATCTTACGGATTGTGGGATGTGAAATCGTGCTTTCCGATTTTCAGACTTCCGCAATATTATTTTTTGGAACGGTCTTTTCACACCGTTGATCTATTTTTGGTGGGATTGATCTCAGCTATCCGATCTCCATATTGCGGGATGCGGGATGTGGGATCACGCTTTTCGATTTTCAGACTCCCACAATTTCATTTCCGCAACTTTGTTTCCACATTGTGGGATGCAGAATTGCGCTTTTCAATTTTCAGACTTCTATAATTTCTATTCCACAATTATGTTTCTTGTTTTCAAACTTTGGTGATTCTTATTACGCAATTTTGTTTCTGCATTTTGGGATGCTTCCTAACTGTTGGATCTTGTGTGGGATCAATTCCCACCATTTGATCTTGATCTTTCAAAACTGATCCTCATTCACTTGATCTTTTTATTCCATGTCATCATATGTGTCATACCACATTCCCAACTATGCCATTCCATGTCATGACTACCTTAGTCTTTTACTGAGTAGGTTCAACCATCATATACACTGGTTATTCCTTTTTCATTTGTGAACACCTTTGACATCAATGACAACTATATACTCAACAATATCCCCCTTTGGCATTGATGGCAACCTATGAACCTATGAACATTCTCCCCCTTTGACAACAATGACAAAGGGACCTTTCTATCTGACAACTCCCCCTGTCAGCATTTCTCTCCCTAAGACTGAAATATTTCCTCTTAGTGTTTTTGTAATGGAATTACTCCCATTTTTTGTCTAGGACACTCAAAATCTTCTTTAGGTAGTGGTTTGGTAAAAATGTCAGCAATCTGTTCTTTAGTATCAATGTCTTCTAATATGAAAGTTTCTTGAGAAACCTATTCTCTTAGATAGTGATACTTGATTGGTATATGTTTTGTCTTGGAATGGATGATAGGAGTTTTAGACAGATTTATAGCATTAGTGTTATCACATTGATCACTATTGGATGTTCATATTTTACAAGTAAATCTTCCAGATTTTGTCTCATCCAAATAACCTGACTGCAACATCAGGAGGAAAAAATATATTTTGCTTCTACTGTAGAAACTAAAATAGAGGATTTTTTTTTACTTGACCATGATACTAAACAATTTCCTAGAAAAAATGTTGCTCCACTAGTACTTTTTTGATCGCCAACACTTCCTGCCCAATCTGCATCAGTAAACTCTTTTAGGGTAAAGTCTTGTCCTTTCAAATACCATACACCATACTCCATAGTTCCTTTTAGATATTTGAAAATCTTTTTACTGTGGTTACATGTGTTTCCTTGGGAGCTTACTGGAATCTATCTATCAATCTGACGGCTTGCATGACATCTGGTCTTGTGGATGTTACATATAAAATACTGTCGATTATATATCTAAACATGGTATGATCTACTTCTAGTGATTCATCATCCTTACTCAACTTGCAATCGGTGACCATTAGAGTACCAACAGGTTTGGAATCTTCCATTTTAAACTTTTTCAACATATCCTTGATGTAGCCAGTTTGAGAGATAAAAATTCCTTCATTTTCTTGGTGAACTTGCAATCCTAGAAAGAAAGTTAATTCACCCAACATTGACATTTCAAATTCTTTCTTCATTTCAGAGGAAAAATATACACTTAGGATTTGAATATTGCTTCCAAATATGATATCATCCACATAGACAACGACAATGATCATGTTTTTATCTTCAATTTTTAGATAAAGGTTACTTTCAGTGGCTCCTCTTTTAAAACCTTGTTGTTTTAAGTAGCTATCTAGTCTTGAAAATCATGTTCTTGGAGCTTGTTTAAGACCATAGAGAGACTTCTTCAGTTTCCAGACATGGTCATTGTTCTCTAGAAAAAAGAAACCCTTCAAGCTGTTCAATATATACTTCTTCTAAATCACCATTTAGAAATGCAGACTTGATATACATTGAATTTTTTATGGAATTACAGTGCTAAAAACATTTTGATTGCTTCAAGTCAAGCTATAAGAACATAATTTTCTTCAAAGTTAATACCTTCCACTTGGGCATAAACCTTGCACACCAATCTTGCTTTGTTGCTTATTACTTGACCATCTTAATTGAATTTGTTTTTAAAAATCCATTTGGTTCCTACAATGTTCTTAGGTCTTGGGACAAGTTCCCAGGTCTTGGGACAATTTCTTAGGTTTGTAGGATGCGAGATGAAGGATGTCAATCATCCTTTCTATCCTTTCTGCAAACCTCTTTCCGTAATCATCTTTTTCACAATATTTCTTGTGCACCATTGATATTTTATGTAGTCATTCCTGACCATTGATCTTGCGAATTGCGGGATCCAGAATGAGGAATTGCGCTTTCCAATTTTTAAGACTTCCACAATTTCCTTTTCACAATATTATTTTCCACAGTGGTATTTCTGCACCTTTAATTTATTTTTGGTGAGATTAATCTCAGTCGTCTGACCTCCATATTGCGAGATGCATGATCACACTTTCTAATTTTCAGATTCCCACAATTTCCTTTCCACAACTCTGTTTCCGCATTGCGGGATGTAGGATGTGGGATGTGTAATTGCACTTTTCGATTTTCAGGATTTCATAATTTCTATTCCGCAATTCTATTTCCGCATTGTGGGATCATGCTTTCCGGTTTTAAGACTTCCGCAATTATGTTTCTACATTACAGGATGCTTCCTAACCATTGGATCTTGTGCGGGATCAATTCCCACCATTCGATCTTGATATTTCAAAACTGATCCTTGTTCACTTGATCTTTTTATTCCTTCTCATCATATGTGTCATGCCACATGCCCAACTATGCCATGCCATTACATGAATACCTTAATCTTTTACTGAGTAGGTTCAGCCATCATATATGTTGGTTATTCCTTTGTCATTTGTGAACATCTTTGACATCAATGAAAACTATATACTCAACAATCTCTCCCTTTGGCATTGATGGAAACCTCTGAACCTCTTAACATTCTCCACCTTTGACAACAATGACAAAGGAACCTTTCTATCTGACAACTCCCCCTGTCAGCATTTCTCCCCCTGAGATTGAACTCTTTCCTCTTAGTGTTTTTGCAATGGAATTACACCCATTTTTTGTCTAAGATGCTCGAAAGATTCTTTAGGTAATGGTTTGGTAAAAATGTCAGCAATTTGTTCTTTAGTGTCAATGTATTCTAATTTGACAGCTTTTTGAGAAACATATTCTCTTAAATAGTGATACTTGATTGGTATATGTTTTGTCTTGGAATGCATGATAGGATTTATAACACTAGTGTTATCAAAGTTGATGACTATTGGATGTTCATATTTTACAAGTAAATCTTCCATAGTTTGTGTCATCCAAATAACCTGAGTGCAACATGAGGTGGCAGCAATATGCTCTACTTCTGCTGCAAAAAGTGAAATAGAGGATTTTTTTTACTTAACCTTGATACTAAAAAATTTCCTAGAAAAAATGTTGCTCCACTAGTACTTTTTCGATCATCAACACTTCCTTCCAAATCTGCATTAGAAAATTCTTTTAGGGTAAAGTCTTTTCCTTTCGAATACCATAGACAATACTCCATAGTTTCTTTTAGATATTTGAAAATCTTCTTTACTGCGTTTACATGTCTTTCCTTGGGAGCTGATTGGAATCTAGCTGCCAATCCAACAGCTTGCATGACATCTAGTCTTCTGGATGCTACATATAGAATATTGTCGATCATAAATCTAAACATGGTATGATCTACTTCTAGTGATTCATCATCCTTACTTAACTTGCAACCGGTGACCATTGGAGTACCAACAAGTTTGAAATATTCCATCTTAAAAATTTTCAACATATCCTTGATGTACTGAGTTTGAGAGATAAAAGTTCCTTCGTTTGTTTGGTGAACTTGCAATCCTAGAAAGAAAGTTAATTCACCCATCATTGACATTTTGAATTCTTTCTTTATTTCAGAGGCAAAATCTAGACTTAGTATTTGAATATTGCTTCCAAATATGATATCATCCACATAGACAATGACAATGATCATGCTTTTATCTTCAATTTTTAGATAAGGATTACTTTCAGTGGCTCCTCTTTTAAAACCTTTCTTGTAACACCCCAGTTTTGACCTTGTTGCATTAGATGTATATGATGTATGTATTGTAAATGATCATGGTGTGGAGCTAAAGGCCAAGGCCCCACCATCGATTGGTTATGCTATGTTTTGGATTTAAATTTGTCACCAAGTGTATATCGGGGCATGCAGCATACGTTTTAAGTTTATCATCATGTAAATATGCATCGATAATTAAATGAACCTGACCAGCTACGATCGCGGCAAGTAAATCGAAAGGGGCATGATTTTCACAAGGATAAGGATGTGGGGAATTTGTCAAACCTTGGCCAATAAGAGAAAAAAAGCCCATGTGTCTTCTTCCCTTGTCTTATTCCAACCACTTTCATTAAGAAAGGCTACTGGTGGTTGAGGCAGTTAATTGTTTTGGGGAGTGGGGTGGTAGGACTATCAGTCCTCACCCACACGCACACTCCATCAGCAAGAAACACCCAGGCACTCTCTCCAATGCATGCTACCTCCATAGTCTGTTCCTTCCTCACGTTGCTCATCCACACGCAGATATTTCACTCTCCATTTCGCGACCTCCCGATTTTTGCTGTTCATCCACACGCAGGAGCAGACATTGCTCACGTTCATGCACAGGATTTTCCCGGTCTTACCCATGTGGTTTTCCTCTATGGATTTTTGGTTGGTGTGGGCCGATCCTTTCCTCATGGGTTGATTGGTGGCTATACGTTGTTTCCACTCACGTAGCAAGCTGGGAGCTGTTGGTCACAGTCACCCACAATTTCCTGTAGGAGGCCATTTCACGCTCAAGAAATGTGTGCGGCCTGTGTAATTCTTATCCGCTGGCTTAGCTGTTTAGGAACGGACTATTGTTTTCCCATGCTGTGGACCATGGTTGTTTTTATGCCTTGAGGCTGCCGCAGACTGTTTGAATTCATTTCCCCTGTTTAAGCTGTGACAGCTAAATTAATTGTCTGAGTGCAATGGTTGGTCTTCGAACTGTGAGAGGAGCAGGGATGTTGCCTTAGATTTTCTTGATAAACCTGGTGGCCGGAAACCACATAGCTAGAGCTAGAGGGCTGTCCTTCTTCTCCATCACCCTTGAATAGGACTGGAAGGGAATGCAGGGCCTGAGGGACTGTGTAGCAGAGAAGGGACTGATTCCTTGTGTTCGGTGTGTTTGGTTATCTTAGAGGTCAGGCTAGTTCTGGTGTGGGTATTCTTGGCTCTGTAATGAGCTCACCAGCTTAACATTGAGCCTTTCACAACTCCTTAATGGCCTGATAAACCCAACTATGTTGGCTTGGCTATGTGTTTTGTATATTGTTGGCTATGTGTAAGACTTCTTGTTCCCTTATTCCTTGGAGAGTCATGCCCAGCTCGGGGGTGGAAGCGTTGCTGAGATATTAAGGAGCACACTGGCCTATGGTTGGGTGGAATGTTGCAATGACATAGCTGGTTGCAGAACGAGTTCATCAAAAGATAAGTGCTCTTGTCCATTTTTACTTCTGCAACCTTAGTTTATGTTAATGATATGATCAACATGTTGCATGAATGCTTGTTTGAATGTATGATGTTTCCGCTGTGTCTGATAGATGATTGCATCTGTGCATGATAATTATTCATGTGAGCATATTCTAGTTCAATATACAAGTTTAAGCATTCTGTTTCAGCAATTTTGTGTATGCATATGTTCATGGGGCTCTTAGCCCGGGTGTTTGAAGCTTGTAGTCGCGTCCTCTTCACTGGCCGGAGGCATGGGGACGTGACATTGCTATTTTAAGTAGCTATCTAGTCTTCAAAACCACGCTCTTGGAGCTTGTTTATTACCATAGAGAGACTTCTTCAATTTGCATACATAGTCATTGTTCTCTGACAGAAAAAATTGTTCAGGCTATTCAATATATACTTATTCTACTAAATTGCAATTTAGAAATGAATACTTGACATCCATCTGATATACCTTGTATTTTTTATGGCATGACAGTGCTAAAAACATTCTGATTGCTTCAAGTCGAGCTACAGGAGCATAAGTTTCTTCAAAGTCAATACCTTCCACTTGGGCATAATCCTTGCAAACCAATCTTGCTTTGTTCCTTATTACTTGACCATCTTGATTGAATTTGTTTTTAAAAATCCATTTGGTTCCTACAATGTTCTTAGTTCTTGGGACAAGTTCCCCGATCTCGCTTTTTTCAATCTGATCTAGTTCTTCATTCATGGCTTTGACGCATTCATCACTTTTGCTAGATTCTGTGAAGTTCTTGGGTTATACTATGGATAGTAGGGCTTGTTCAACACCTGTTAGTTGTCTTCTTGTTTTGACTCCAGCATTTTTATCACCTATGATATTTGATTCTAGATGATCCTTTTGTGTCCTTCTAGATTTATTTTTAGTGTCAGGTCTAGGGAAATATTCTTCATCTTCCTATGTATCTTCCTCCTCTTTTTCTTCTTCTTCATTATGATTACTCTTGTCTCTTTGCAGTTCTTCTGTCTTGTCATCACTTGTATTAATATCTTCAGGATCTTCTTCTTTCCTTGGTTTTACATCATCTACTTTTACATCAGCACTCTCTTCAATTTTATGTAACTTTTTATTGAAGAATCTATATTCCTTTTTGGTGGATGAATATCCTAGAAATATTCCTTCATCAGTCCTAGAGTCAAAATTTCCAAGGTCATCCTCGTTTCTTTTGATGTAACATTTACTGCAAAATACTTTAAAATATTTGACTGATGCTGGTCTTCCATACCATAATTCATAGGGAGTCTTATCCTTCTTTACTCTGAGTTGTGCTCTGTTAAGTGTGTAGATAGCTTTGTATACAACTTCTCTCCAAAAACAATCTGATAATTTTGCTTCATTAAGCATTGTTCTGGAAGCTTCTTGGACTGTTCTATTTTTCCTTTCAACAAGCCCATTCTGTTGTGGAGTTTTTGCAACTAAAAACTATCTCTTAATTCCATTATTTTCATAGAATTCATTGAATTCATTGGAAGTAAATTCTCCCCCATTATCTGATCTAAGACACTTGATTTTCATACCAGCCTCATTTTCAACCATTGCTTTAAAGATCTTAAATTTTTCGAAGGCTTCTGATTTTTCTTTAAGAAAGGCCACCTAGGTCATCCTTGTGTAATCATCAATAAGCAACATGAAATAGTGATCTCCTTTCATACTTTTAGTTCTAGTTGGTCCACATAGATATGTGTGTACTATTTCCAGAGGGTGTGAGGTCATATGTTTCTTTGTTTTGAAACTAGCTCTGGTTTTCTTCCCATGCTAGCAATGTTTACATACTACGTTTAGAGAAGCTACAAATTTTGGCAGATCTCTTACAACTTCTTTTGCATTTATTTTGGCCAGGTTGTCAAAAATTAGGTGTCTCAACCTTTTGTGCCATAACCAACTTTCATCTATCATGCTTAAGTAGCTTTGGTTTTCATTTTCTAGGATGTACATATTGTTTGCATTTCTCATGGAAATGCCAACTATCTTTCCTGATTTCTTATTTTTGATTTCACATTTTTATGAGTCAAAGATATAGATGTGTCCTTGGTCTCATGTTTGACTTACACTGAGAATATTAGGCTTGAGGTTTTCAACTAGCAAAACATTTTCTGCTTTGATCTTGCTGTTGACAATAGATGTTCCTTTGCCAATTATTTTGGAAGACAGACTATCTCCAAAAGTGACTTTTCCCTTATTATCTTTTAGTGTAATGAATTTGTTCGAGTCACTGGTCATATGTTTTGAGAAACCACTGTCCAAGTGCCATAATTTTTGGCTTTCAGTTGCACATAACACAATCATGGAACTTTCATTTTCCTCCTTTTATGTCCAAAACTTTTTCTATTTGGTGTTCTGCGATTTGGTTGTGCTAGTATTTCTTGTAGAGGTTTATAATTTACAATTTATCGCCATATGCCCATGGTTTTTACATTTATAACACTCTATGTCATATTGTTGGAGTAGTGTAAACAGATTTTTATTTCGCTTTGACTTGTCACTTGATGACTTGTTCTTGTATTTAGAATTTTTCTTTTTAGTTCTACAATTTAAAGCTTTATGCCCAAAGCTATTACAGAAATAGCAGTAAATTAGAAATATCCATAGATATTTATTTGGTCTTTTGGGTGCTATATTATTTCTATTTTTATTTTGAAAAATTGTGCCTGCTTTCTTGTTTTCTTCTCTTTTAGCTAGAGTCTTTAGTACTTCAGCATAGCTTTTCTTACTTCTTTCTTGATTGGTGACAAAACAAATCGCTAGCTTCTTCTCTTTAACGAACACCAAACCAGATTTATCACTTGATGGTATTTGGCTACTCAGAATGTCATCTAGAATCCTTGAGCTGTTCTCAAATTTTGATTTGATAGATCCTTCATCAAGTTTTCTTTTGAATTGCATGATCTCTTCTGCTATTTTTTTAGACTCTTGTATTCTTTCTTTTAGCTATTGATTTAGGATCTCCTCAATCTTTTTGGCCTCTAGAATTTGGGCTTCTAACTGGCTGACGATAAGATTTGATTGTCTATTTTTCTTCCTATATTTCTCAAGTTCTTAAAGGGAACTTGTTATCTCTAAGGTTGTTTGACCTTTTTACTTTAAGATCTTTTTATTGTGATGTGTTTTTATTTTTAACTTTTTTCTTTTTTTTACGCCTTATGTTTGATTGAATGCCATTATGGTTTCTTTTATTATATGGAATCATCAAAATCTTCACTCATTAGTCATGAACCTATGTATGGAAGTTCTGGTTTTTAGTGGAGGTCAATATCCTAGCATGACAAATATACAGAGTGCTGCTTCCCTCCAGAAATCTGTATCTGGTGAAGATCTCACAAGGGAACATACAGTAGGGTACCTAAATTTTCAATCATCAGATTGCCAAAGAGGAGCTCTACATGACAGTATCTTTGATGATAACCAAAAATACATCAGGCAATGGCTGCAAGAGATGGAGAGAGAACTTTTTAGTGATACTGATGAAGCAAGTACCATAAGCCCTGGACAAAGCACATATCTTGACAAGGAATGGGCAGACACAATAGAAAAACTTCTGTATGAGGATACCCCTATGCAATATCCGATGGAGAGTACGACCTTAAAGGATTATTCTAATGGCAGCATAGATTATTCCAATGTTGCAAATATCGCTGATTCATGTTCTGTTTCACAAACTAATTCTTTGCACCAAGAAGCATATGCATTAACTAGTTAGCAACAAGTTAATGTACATACAGAGATCTCTTCCAAGCAGTTGTTAGTTCAATGTGCAACTGCAATATCTGATGGTCAACTAATCATAGAAAAAGACTATAGTTCAAATGTATGTTGGCTCTTCTTCTTCCCATATAGAAATTGTCAATTTTGCCATATAGAAATTATCAGTTTGGATACCTGAACTATTTCTCATAGACAAATAACAAATGATGTTGAATCCTATCCAAGAGTCATCATGTATGGTGTGTCCTGCTACATTTACTTTTCCTGGGACCCTAGTGGGGTTCAAGGAAAGCCTGTATCATGTTTCCATGGAGTAGTCAACACTTGCAGCAATTGGGTGCCCTTATTTTGGTCTTAAAGTAGTCAGGCAAGTGCATCTACATCTACAAAGAGGGAAGAAGAAGCAGAGGCATGAGGAAAGAGGATCAAGAGTGGTGGCACAGGCCTCTTTTGTAGACCAACCGATCTTGTGGGTTGGACGTCTCTGCCTCTTCTATACGCTCCTCAAGGTGGGAATCGCAGGTCCTAAAGCGAATTATTTATTAGGTGTTGGGGATGCGAAAAGGATGCCCAAATGGATTAAGAATATCATTCCTACCGACCAACTACGTGTAATGTACCGAGAAGGTCCTGAAGGTACTCCATATCACACATTACTTGCAGAAGGCTATATAGATGGCCCTCTTGATAACTGTATATGTGTCAGCTTGGAGTCGAGTCTATATCCACAATGGTGGCCATAGTTAACACTACGAACATTCAAGGTTATAGAGTCGCGCTGCCTAAAAAGAATCTGTATAGGGGAAGAATTATCTCTTGTAAGAGTGAAAGTACCATGGCATGTTTCAAGTCGGGAAATTGTTTTCAGTTATTTTGTATTGGAATATTTTGAAGAAGACATTGTCATTGTGCTTCTGAAGTTGGTAGCAAATTCAGGGCAAATAGATGAGAGCATTCATGGATTCAGTTCTAAAGACATTCCTTTAGCGGAGGGCACAGTTCGCATGGATCTAATGGGAGGAATCCGCAATAGGGTCTTTTGGATTATATCAATCTTGCTGCAATTGGTGCAGATGATAAATCAAGCTGGGATGAAATATTGGATTCACGACTTAATGGAAAATGTAATATTTAAGAAGTTCGCACTATGGCAGCTCTTGCATACAAGTGTGTTCACAAGAATCCAAGGAAGCAACCAGCTATGAAAGACATATCACAGGATTTGGCAAGATTACAAAAGACAAAACACAGTATTGAGCATCTAAGGCAAGCCTTATCATTCTCAGGGGAAGGGAATTCTAAATTTGTAGAGCAGATAGAGCTTCACATAGCCAAGTTAAACAAGTTAGATATTATATCAGAGAAACATGATGTTTGATGAGGTTCGAGGGTGAAAACAACGAGGACGCCAGTGTATAAGAAGGATAAAGCTAGCACTTTAAGTTATCAATCTAGAGGAAGAACTCCATATTTTTGTTGCAATATATTCTTGATTCCAATCTCATACATCATGTGGCATTCAAAGATTTGGTAAAAGGATCACTTCCAGATTTCCAGGACACTTGGTATTAATAGTTGGCAGTTGAAGCATAAAGTTAGCAACCAGAAGAATATTCAATACACACGTGATGAGGATCATTCCAATGGATAAGAGAGAAGAATACAGTTATGACTAGTTCAAGATCGCTGCCAGCAAATACGCAATAGTTAATTACTAGCATGTATGCAGAGGAAGAATTCATTATTTTATCTATTTTCTATCTCAGTTCGTTGGTATCACAGGTGTTACCATTGCAAATAGATTCGACCAGGGAAAGATCGATAAGGGATGACTATATCCATAAAAAAAATGATGAGATCGTTGGTTGGGGTTTGACTCCTGAAATCACTTAAACTCTCCACAAAACTAGAGATGGCAAGACTATTTGTTGCTACCATATTTAGTTCCTATTTAGGATTATAAAGGGATGGTAGGATTTTCATTTAAAGCAGGGATTGGGGGTTGGAATTTTGGAGAATGCAAGCCTGATTTGGAGCTTTGCCTGTATGACATAGACTTTATGCAGCTTCTGTACAGGTTCTATTTTTGAATGAAACATGATGATGATTTGCTTCTGTATGTTATGAATTGGTTTTTCTGATAATTTTGTTATGCATATGGTCCATTACATCCCATTGCACTAATTCTTATTGGGAAATACAATTATCCTTACACTGTAGAAAACAGAGGCAGTTTCACTTCTTGTCTTTATGATCATAGTAACCTTGATATTGAACTGTGCATTTTGTCTTATGTTATACATTTCCTGTGGATTACCTTGCAGCTCTGATTTAGCTACCAACTTATATCATTTATAATTGTGTGATCTGTACAAACAGCCTTGATTTCATACTAGTCCAGTTTTTCAATGATTGTTTGATTTTATTCACAGCCTTTATCTTATACCATCCTGTTACATTGCTAGTGGTGTAACTTTTCCCATAGATTTGATTGTATATCAGTTTGATTCTCAGTTTGATTTTATTGATTTATACATTTGAGAACAAGATTTCCTTAAGCTTGAACCCCCGTAGTCTAGGTTCAACTTTAGGGATAAAATATTCTGGCACCGTTGCCAGGGACGGACAAAGGAAAAGATATCTTCCCTGGGAAAGAATGACAAAGATCAGATCCAACTCTTGATGGTGGACAGGAGCAGGGCATTAGTTTGACTATAGATTTATTCACCAGGTGACTCCATGTTTGAAGAATCCAGAGGCGATTTTATAAGATGTCAAAGCGTTTTGAAACCATGTTGGCACAGAGATTTTCTCCGTTGAATTTCTCAATTGTTCCTGGTTTTCCAAATACGGTACCTACCATGGATGAATGGGGAGATTTTCTTCCGCGATTCCAAGAAAAGGAAGAGGGAAATCTGGCACATCATGTAATTAAATTTCATCAATACATGGATCAGCTGAGTATACATCATGAAGATGTATTGATGAAAATGTTTATGTATTCATTAGATGGTTGTGCAAGAAAATGGTATAGAACTCTTCCTCCTTCTAGTATTTCCTCTTTGAAAGATTTTCATGATGCCTTTTATTCATATTGTAAGAGGATTTACCCAGCTGAGTGTCTTTTTGAGGATTGTTGTAGGGGATATGCATTATATATCCAGATTTTAGAAGCATATTTTTCCAATAGTAAAGATGAAGCCGGTGGTTATGATATGAAGAAAGAAGAAGCTTTATTATCTTCCTCTGATTCTGTTTTACAACAAGAAATTTTTCAAAATTCTGATATTAAAGTTGATGATAGCATCATAGAACATAAATCTTCATCTTTAGAAATCGATCAGAATGCTCCATTTTATGATGAAGACATTGAAGTTCTAAATAAGCATCAACCGGTTCACTCTGAAGATATGCTAATCTATGATGAGTATTCAGATGAAAAAGAGCAGATCCCTACACCACCTTTTGTTGATTTGAGGAGCAGCCAACGGATGTATGACAACTATGAATCAAATTTTGATGAGGAACAACATTGTGTAGAAATCAACCATCCTGAATCTATATAAGACATTGAGCAGCCATAGTTGCAATTCAATTTGCAGGTAGCTGAAAGTGGCAACCATTATGAGGAAAGGGATATACAGAGATATTTTGATCTTCAGCAAGAGGTATTTCCTTATAACTTCATTGATCCATTTGTTGATTATATGGAGTCTTTGAGCATCTCAAATGTCATATTGTTTTTGTCAAATGGAGGTTGGATTTTCCCTTCTTTTGAAATGAATTTAGATATTCCATGGGCTCCTTTATTCATCATCTCCAGATCAGAAATTTTACCAGTTAGTCAAATATTTGTATGGCTTCATTGGAAGCATGATTTTACCTGATAAAAAAAAAGTAGTTTTGATTAGTGTAGGAGTTCTAAATAAATAAGCTTTATTTTTCAAGCATCTCCTTAAGTTTGTACAGTGTAATCAGATTGTTGTGAGAAGATTATTTTAGTTTGCAGAGTAGTTTAAAAGATTCAGTCAGTAGTGTGTTTTCAAGTTTTTCAAGTAGTAGAGATGTGTGATGAAGACTCCAGCCCAATGAAATAAAAAGGCACCTGGTCAACATGTTCTCAAAGTTTCACAGGAAAACTTTGTCCTCAGATGGAGCTAGATGTTATGTCTAAGGTTGTTTGAACTTTTTACTTTCAGATATTTTTATTGTGATGTGTTTTTATTTTTAAATTTTTTCTTTGTTTTATGCCTTATGTTTGATTGAATGCCATTATGATTTCTTTTATTATCTGGAATCATCAAAATCTTCACTCATTAGTCATGAACCTATGTATGGAAGTTCTGGTTTTTAGTGGAGGTCAATATCCTAGCATGACAAATATACAGAGTGCTACTTCCCTTCAACAATCTGTATCTAGTGAAGATCTCACAAGGGAACATACAGCAAGGTACCTAAATTTTCAATCATCAGATTGCCAAAGAGGAGCACTACATGATAGTATCTTTGATGATAACCTAGAATACATCAGGCAATGGCTGCAAGAGTTGGAGAGAGAACTTTTTAGTGATACTGATGAAGCAAGTACCATAAGCCCTGCACAAAGCACATATCTTGACAAGGAATGGCCAGACACAATAGAAAACCTTCTGTATGAGGATACCCTTATGAAATCTTCGACGGAGAGTACGACCTTAAAGGATTATTCTAATGGTAGCATAGATTATTCAAATGTTGCAAATATTGCTGATTCATGTTCTGTTTCACAAACGAATTCTTTGCACCAAGAAGCATATGCATTAACTAGTTAGCAACAAGTTAATGTACATACAGAGAGCTCTTCCAAGCAGTTGTTAGTTCAATGTGCAACTACAATATCTGATGGTCAACTAATCATAGAAAAAGACTATAGTTCAAATGTATGTTGGCTCTTCTTCTTGCCATATAGAAATTGTCAATTTTTCCATATAGAAATTATCAGTTTGGATACCTGACCTGTTTCTCATAGACAAATAACAAATGATGCTGAAGCCTATCCAAGATTTGTCATGTTTGGTGTGTCCTGCTACATTTACTTTTCCTGGGACCCTAGTGGGTTTCAAGAAAATCCTGTATCATGTTTCCATGGAGTACTCAACACTTGCAGCAATTGGGTGCCCTTATTTTGGTCTTAAAGTAGTCAAGCAAGTGCATCTACATCTACAGAGAGGTAAGAAGAAGAAGAGGCATGAGGCAAGAGGATAAAGAGTGGTGGCACAGGCCTCTTTTGTAGACCAACCGATCTTGTAGGTTGGACTTCTCTGCCTCTTCTATACACTCCTCAAGGTGGGAATCACAGGTCCTGAAGCGAATTATTTATCACGTGTTGGGGATGTGAAATGGATGCCCAAATGGCTTAAGAATATCATTCCTACTGACCAACTGCGTGTAATGTACCGAGAAGGTCCTGAAGGTACTCCATATCACACATTACTTGCAGAAGGCTATATAGATGGCCCTCTTGATAACTGTATATGTGTCATTTTGGAGTCGAGTCTATATCCACAATGGTGGCCACAGTTAACACTACCAACATTCAAGGTTATAGAGTCGTGTTGCCTGAAAAGAATCTGTATAGGGGAAGAATTATCTCTTGTAAGAGTGAAAGTACCATGGCCTGTTTCAAGTCGGGAAATTGTTTTCAGTTATTTTGTATTGGAATATTTTGAAGAAGACATTGTCATTGTGCTTCTGAAGTCGGTAGCAAATTCAGGGCAAATAGATGAGAGCATTCATGGATTCAGTTCTAAAGACATTCCTTCAGTGGAGGGCACAGTTCGCATGGATCTAATGGGAGGAATCCACAACGGGGTCTTATGGATTATATCAATCTTGCTGCAATTGGTGTAGATGATAAATCAAGCTGAGATGAGATATTGGATTCATGACTTAATGGAAAATGTAATATTGAAGAAGTTTGCACTATGGCAGCTCTTGCATACAAGTGTATTCACAAGAATCCAAGGAAGCAACCAGCTATGAAAGACATATCATAGGATTTGGCAAGATTACAAAAGACAAAAAACAGTA
Organism: Pseudotsuga menziesii; assembly: GCA_001517045.1. NCBI lineage: Eukaryota > Viridiplantae > Streptophyta > Pinopsida > Pinales > Pinaceae > Pseudotsuga > Pseudotsuga menziesii. The sequence goes on along the minus strand of LPNX010287999.1, from coordinate 203,295 downwards.
TTGAGCATCTAAGCCAAGCCTTATCATTCTCAGGGGAAGGGAATTCTGAATTTGTAGAGCAGATAGAGCTTCACATAGCCAAGTTAAACAAGTTAGATAGTATATAAGAGAAACATGATGTTTGATGAGGTTCGAGGGTGAAAAGAATGAGGACGCCAGTGTAGAAGAAGGATCAAGATTGCAACTTTAAGTTATCAATCCAGAGGTGGTTCCATATTTTTGTTGGAATATATTTTTAATTCCAATCTCATACATCATGTGGCATTCAAAGATTTGGTAAAAGGATCACTTCCAGATTTCCAGGACACCTGGTATTAATAGTTGGCAGTTGAAGCATAAAGTTAGCAGCCAGAAGAAGATTCAATACACATGTGATGAGGATCGTTCCAATGGATAAGAGAGAAGAATACAGTTATGACTAGTTCAAGATCGCTGCTAGCAAATACACAACAGTTAATTACTAGCATGTATGCGAAGGAAGAATTCATTATTTTATCTATTTTATATCTCAGTTCATTGGTATCATGGGTGTTACCATTGCAAATAGATTCGACCAGGGAAAGATCGATAAGGGATGACTATATCCATAACAAAAATGATGAGATCGTTGGTTGGGGTTTGACTCCTGAAATCACTTAAACTCTCCACAAAACTAGAGATGACAAGCCTGTTTGTTGCTACCATATTTAGTTCCTATTTAGGATTATAAAGGGATGGAAGGATTTTCATTTAAATCAGGGACTAGGGGTTGGAATTTTGGAGAATGCAAGCCCTGTTTGGAGCTTTGCCTGTATGACATAGACTTTATGCAGCTTTTGTACAGGTTCTATTTTTGAATGAAACATGATGATGATTTGCTTCTGTATGTTATGAATTGTTTTTTCTGATAATTTTGTTATGCATATGGTCCATTACATCCCGTTGCACTAATTCTTATTGGGAAATACAATTATCCTTACACTGTAGAAAACAGAGGCAGTTTCACTTCTTGTCTTTATGATCATAGTAACCTTGATATTGAACTGTGCATTTTGTCTTATGTTATACATTTCCTGTGGATTACCTTGTAGCTCTGATTTACCTACCAGTTTATATCATTTATAATTGTGTGATCTATACAAATAGCCTTGATTTCATACTAGTCCATTTTTTCAATGATTGTTTGATTTTATTCACAGCCTTTATGTTATACTACCCTGTTACATTGATAGTGCTGTAACTTTTCCCATAGCTTTGATTGTATATCAGTTTGATTCTCAGTTTGATTTTATTGATTTATACATTTGAGAACAAGATTTCCTTAAGCTTGAACCCCCGTAGTCTAGGTTCAACTTTAGGGATAACAGAACTCACAAGTTCAGCTCGTAGGTCTACTTCACCTTCTCCATCAGAGTCACTCCTTGAGGATTGAGTGTCTAGACCCATAAATAAGACTTCAGTTTCTTTAGCTTTACTTTGATATGAATATTCAGTATCTTCCACGGTGTAAATGATTTTCTTGTTCCCATAGGGTTTTTTTTGTTTCCTGGTTTACCCTTTCTGAATTTTGAAGTTTCCTTTTCTTCATTCTCATCTTGTTTAGTGTAGGTGCACTTGGAGGAAAAATGTCCAATCCTTCCACAATTAAAACATTTTAAAGGTAATTTTCCCTTGTATTTTCTTGTCCCTCTCTCAAGTTTACTTATGAAAAGAGATTCCTCATCATTCGGGTTTTTTGAGTGATTTTTTAAGGTGGATTTGAAAGGTGCTTCTTTTCTTGAAGGTTCATTTTGTCATATTCTCATTTCGTACGCAGTGAGAATTCCATGTAGCTCATCATTTGTCATCTTTTTAAGATCATCTCGTTCTTCTAGGGTGGATACTTTTGGGTTATACCTCATTAGTAATGTTCTTAGTACCTTGCTTACCACTTCCTTCTCTTTTAATTTTCCTCTAAGGCCTCTGATCGCATTAACAACTTCATCTACATGAAGAAGGTATTCACCAATATTCTCTTCTTCTTTCATTTTAAGACTTTCAAATTGACCTTTATATGTTTGAAGTTTATATTCTTTGACCTTAGATTCTCCTCCATAGATAATTTTCAACTTGTCCCATGCTTGTTTGGAAGATGTGCATTGCATCACTTTAGTGAATACCGAGTTTGTTAAACCACTTAATATTCCATTTAAGGCTTTGGAATTACCTTCATATTCACCTAGTTCAACTGGGTTTGTAGGGTATTGGTTTCCTATTTTATGATCTTATTGGGTTGCTGCCCAAACCTTCCATCATAGGGACATCGAATGACACCTCATCCTTATACTCCAGTAAGCGTAATTTTCTCCGGTAAATAGTGGATGTTTGTTAGTGGCCAAACCTTCTTGTTGATCCATTATGATTTTTGGATGGGATCATCCTTCCAGTGGTTAAACTATTGTCAAGGAACCTACTCTGGTACAAATTTTGGGTTTATCCCACAATACTCAAAGGGTGGTGAATCATTATTGACCCTTTTTCAATTAAAACACACGATAATCAACAATTAAGACACATATTTTATCATGGAAACCTTAAAGAGAAAACCACCAACATAGACTAATTAATAAGATGAATTTTACAAAATTGTTTATCTGCTACTACAGAAAGGATTCAAAGCACAACCTAGGTTTTGCATTCAATTATAGAGTAGGATGCTACAACACCCGTATGGTTTTCTTTTTGCTACAATAGACAAGGATTCTACGACACCCTGTTCTCCAGCTACGACTAGAAGGAGGATTCAACCCCCTATAGACCTATGGCCTGCCCTAGCACCACCCTACCACCCTGGAATGATTATCTTATTCCTTTATAACAATTAAAAACTATTCACTTTGGACTCTGTTAGATTTGCTAACAAAGACCCCTTATTTAGAACACAAAAATTCATTTAAATACCTAGTACCTTCATAGTTTCAACGCAACTCTTCAATGCTGCATCTTTTCAATTTGGGTCATGACTGTTTGTTTACAAACACACCCAAATAACGCTTACCTCTTCAATTCATTGCATTCCTTCACCAAATGTCGATGTTTCATTCCTCCCACAGCCTCAGATCTCAATTTTGCAGCCCTGCTTATTGTTCTTTGATATTTCCACAATGCAAAACTCTTTCTGCAGAGATATTTACCAGTTTTAATCAGATCCGTTGATCCTACTTTCAAGGACAATATGGACCATAGATCAGTTCTATAGATTTCCTCCTTGAAATCTCCTTTCCGCATCCAAATCACCTCACAACGATTTCTAACCATTGATCTTCGTCGGGCGTTCATTAGAAGAAATTTCTACTCAAAATGGGCCTTTTAGCTCTAATTCAAATTCCATGTCATCATGTGTTATCCAATGAAATTGCTTTAAATTTGAAATACCGTATAGGTATTAAACACTTTTTTAATATAAATTTGGGGATAGTATCATAACAAAACTACTTTTTTGTTTATATTTTCGACATATCTCCCTATGTTTTTACTCAAAGTTCGATCGGGAGAGCTCATTAGATGCAAAATTAAATTCTGGATCCAACAAGTACCCCCTCGAGATACTTTTGATAGACCCCGCTACCCCAAAAACAAGAAATACCTGAAAAAATGTGATGATGATGATGACATCATCATCACGTTTTTCAGGTATTTATTGTTTTTAGGGTAGAGGGGTCCATCAAAATTATGCCGACTAGGTACGTGTTGGATGTGAAATTTAATTCTGCATCCAACGAGCTCTCCTCATCGAATTTTGAGTAAAAACATGGAGAGATATGTCGAAAATACAAACAAAAATGTAGTTTTTTTTCTTTTCTTCCTCCAAAATTAATAATATTATTTTATTATTTTAACTATTATTTTATTAATTTTTTTAGGAGGCCCATTTTGAGTTGAAATTTCCTCTAATGTTTCCTGACGGTCGATCTCGAGTTTGCGGGATGCGAGATGCGGAATGTTAATCATCTTTTTTATCCTTTTCACAAACTTCTTTCCAGAATCGTCTTTTCCGCAATATTTCTTCTACATCATCGATCTTTTGCAGAGTCATTCCTAACCGTTGATCTTGCGGATTGCGGGGTGCGGGATGTGGAATCGCGCTTTCTGATTTTTGGACTACCGCAATTTCCTTTACATAATAATCTTTTCCGTAACGATCTTTCTGCATCATTGATATATTTTTGGTGGGATTGATCTCAGCCGTCCGATCTCCAGATTGTGAGATGCGGGATGCGGGATCACACTTTTTGATCTTCGGACTACCGCAATTTCCTTTCCGCAACTCTGTTTCTGCATTGCGGAAAGTGGAATTGCACTTTCTGATTTTCATACTTGCACAATTTCCATTCCACAATTCTGTTTCCGTATTCTAGGATGTAGGATGCAGGATGTGCGATCGCGCTTTCTATTTTTCGGACTTCCACAATTTTTGTTCCGCAATTCTGTTTCTGCATTGTGAGATTCTTCCTAACCGTTGGATCTTCTGTGGGATCAATGCCCACCGTTTGATCTTGATCTTTCAAAACTTATTCTCATTCACTTGATCTTTTTATTCCATGTTATCATATGTGTCATGCAACATGCCCAACTATGCCATGCCATTTCATGACTACCTTAGTCTTTTACTGCATGACTACCTTAGTCTTTTATTAAGTAGATAAAGCCATCATATACGCTGGTTATTCCTTTGTCATTTGGAAACACCTTTGCATCAATGACAACTATATACTCAACACAATATATCGCACTTGCGATTCGTAAGTCTTCAAAGATGCAAGTGAAATATATGTCACTTGTGATATAGTCTAAACATCTTTTGCTTCGTTTTTAGGCTCAAGTTTTTCCGAACCAAACCATCCATAATGCATATGCGTTATTGATTTCATTTCTAGACTTGCGTTTTGGATTTATATAATGGCACTAAAAAGTGGAACCATGTTCATACACACGCCCATAAGTTATCTGTTGTACGTCTAATTAAGTAAATAACAACAATCTTACAAAACATAATTAGATGCTTGAAATGATCACAATGATTAAGAAATTTTCAATTTGGTATGTGATAAAAATATTACAGATTTGAATTGATCTCCTCTAGAGTTGATTGCGTAGACTACTGACCTTATCTTCTGAATTACAAAGATTACAAAAGAATACATGCAGGCTACAATGGTATAGCAATAGACTCGAGTCACTGTGAATACCTTCCCCCTATGGCAGCATCGTCTCCTCTACTCGAGTTTAAAAAAACATAGAAAATTAAAAAATTACAGAACACAAAAAGAAAACTTCTGCAGCTCTGTTGAGCGCCCCCTCGCCTCTTCTCTGAGAATTCTCAGATTTCTACTTGTTTTATAGGAACTCTCAAATAAAAAATGACCCCCTAAAACATCAACCATATAATTAATTTCTTCAATAAAGAAGCAAGTCGAATCCCAAGTCGAATCCCAAATTTCTCTGGCAGGGTCTTTACTTATGTCGTTCTGGTGGCAATACCTTGACCGTTTTGTACTCTAAATGAATGTGGTCGCTTCACAAAATTGTGAAGGATTCTCCAAGGTATATCCCATTGCAACTTCATGTCTTATCTTTATACCTGCATCAATATGAAATCGCACATAAATAATTTGTGCAATCAAGAAACTAAAATTGTAATAAAAATAAAAATAATCACAATCAGAGAGGATCTTCCCGTTTCCTGGTCCTGTTCAATCATTTATTTTATTGTAACGTAACTTCATCGAAATATCCTCCCTAGATGTGGAGATATTCTTTCCTTGGAGTTCGCCTTTCTTTACAAGAATCTCGCAGGTATTTTTTTTTAGGTTTCCCACGAATTTTTCATTGACTGCAATTTTATGTAATCCTCTTTGGAATATTGGGTAAACATTGACAGATATAAAATCGTGGCTTCATGGATCAACAACTTGGTGGCACAGTGACCTCCTTTTGATCTGCAAAAATGGTGGAAAATTTTGTTACTTATTTCCTCATGAATTGGCGTGTTTGAATCCCTCTATTTCTGCAAATGCGATGGAGTTACTTTCATAAATTTGATACCCTCTTTAATTGACATCTAATGACGAGGCAAAGATATTTTGACATGGAAATCTACTTTATTTATATCTAGTAACACGATATATATCTACAGACTCCTCCGGATCTTCTGGAAAATTTCCTACTGTCACGGTGATCTTAACCCCCACTTGGCGTGATCTTATTTGTCATTTTGAAATCTGGCAGTTTTGATGAGATGACGTTCAATCCCCTCAAAAATCTGCTATCTAATAAATGGTGGCAGTCTCACAGTCCATCTGTTAACAAAAACCTATGTTTCAATAAAATAATGACAATATATTATTGACCAATCAAAGTAGTATAAAACAATATAATATGTCCCAACTATTTCAAAAGATGAGAAAAACTATTATTGATCATATCCTATATTGTTTACATTATATATGTTAATTGCCTTATCAAATATGTATACATTTACATGGTAAATGATAATATATTTAATGGTTGTACATTCTTTAAGCACTTTTAAATTTAATATTTAAATGCATTGGACTCATAACAATCATCCCTCCAAGCCATTGGTTTCTTTAAATTATTTAAGGTGTTGGAAAAACATGGAATAGTTTAAATTGGCAAAATATTACTTTTTTTGAGTAATCTTGATATTGAGAAGGAATAATTGAATCACGCTTCCTTTTTTATAAACTTATTAAGTAAATATTCAAAATATTTTAACCTTTTTCTTATATATATAAACCTTTTAGCCGAGTTAAAATAAAATAAAAAGGTTTACTTTATATTTGCTTATAGTTTTATGTTAATGTAAGGAGTCAAAAAGAAATGTAAACATATATTAAAATTTTCCTTTCAATTTAAGATATTTGTTGAATCATGAAGAATTAAAATAAGACTAGATATTTCAATGTGAAATTATGAATTGAATTAACCATTTAGAAACAATGGCTATATAGTTAATATTATTAAGAGATAAAAATATATTTAATTTTTATGATCAATATGGAGCAATATTTTAGATCAAATTACTCAAATTCAAACATAATAGTCTGATTTCATTCATTAAAACACAATTTTTCTAGATGTGAATTAAAATTAAAAAGTTTTTATTTGATCATGTTAATCTGTCAAAAATGTTCATTTGATTCATTAAGTGCATAAAAGATCAAGATTTCATGATATTTTTACAATATGAAATCAATATAATTAATAGGAACCAAAGCATAAAAGTGACTTGAATAAGATAAAAAAAATGTATAAGCAAGCACTTTCAAATAGCAAAAAAACCTAAAAGTCAAATGACAATGTTCAAACACACCACAACTTCTTAATTTCATGAAAACCAAGTCAAGCAGACTAGAGACTATGAATTAAAGAACTAAATACAATAACCCGCCTACCAAAGGAAGAGAAATAAGATAAAAGAAAAGTAAAAGTTAAGTATTTACAAAATTTACATGGGGGACCCTTTTGATTTACAAAAGAATCAAAGGGAGTTGTTGGAGTGCCAACAAATGCCATTTATCTCTATTGATATTGCTTCAAACAATTGAGTAAGACATGGTCTTATACTTACTCCATGAAATCAGATAATCTCAATCTTGTACAAACATGTGTTTAATGATTGTTATAATTGCAAATACCTTCAAGACCCTCCTCCATGCCATTGATAAAAATTTTGTTTGTAGATAAGCTAAGTAATATTAACTCGTCAAAACTAAGTACCCAAAAAGTAAAGATAATCCAAATCACCAGTAAAAAGATATAGCTATTTACCTTTCCAAAAAGTATCTAGAATATGTTCTGTTTTCTAAAAATATTTTTTGTTTGTATTTTTTTATTTTTAAGAATTAATGCTTTATAAAAGAAGAAATCACTTCCCAACTTTATAACCAAATGACAACGTCACTCACAAACATCATCAGAGATGAATCAACTAGGTTATTATTGAGACCCCTTATCTCTTGATCATAAGACCAAGAGCCACTACACATCCTGGTAATTGAATTTAGGTAATGTCAAACTAATGATGCTCATGATCCTGATCGACTCACTCGTTACTAAGAACTTTCGTTCCCAATTTCATAAAAAACAAAATTATAACTGGAACAAATCAAGACAATCTCAAGATTGTAATTAAGTTTGAAAGATAACTGATAATTTAGAATCATAAGGATTTTCCGAGTACAAGATTTTGAAGAAATAACTCACTCACAATCTTTACTATAATAATAAAACAAATTGTAGATGATTAATCCTAACTGTATTTACAAAAATTTAAACTTTATAACAGATTCATGTCACATTTAAGAAAATATGATTAGACTGAGCAAGATGGAAAACCATATTTTATCACAATTATTCAAAATGAATGAACAAACTGAAATTCAAACAACAAAGATTTATTTATTTGCAACCTTCTTATTTAAAAACAATAAAGAGAAAAATCAGAAAACTCAAAATTTCAAATCGACTACTAAAAATCAATGAACGAAGTGAATTTAAAATTGAAAAATAAAACCAGTAACAAAAAGCACTCAAAAACTTATAAACAAAATAGGACCCGATCAAATCCAAATTTCAACCAAAAAGTATGTATTACAATCCAAAGAAAAATCCATCGAAACTTGAACGGATTGTCGAAGGAGGTAAATAAACTCAAAATTCAAAATTCAAGATATGGTCATATTCTCGAAAATGAACTATACAAAATAATGTGAAAATCATGAAATAATGATATGCATACAAGAATTTAATAAGTTCTTCGTAATGTTGAATTCTGAACTCATTATTGCAAAAAATGTTTCAATTTTTTTTTTTGAAATTGCGATAGTGGATGAGTTAGAATAATCGAGATCCTTTTAAAACAATTATTTATAAAATCAAAAACAAAAGTCAAATCGTACAATTTTATTAAAATAATTACAGAATGAGTGGGTTACATTCAGAAGAGTGCAAAATTATCTATGACTAAAACCTCTTACCATTTTTTTATGTAAACATTCAATCATTATTATTTATTGATAGTAACAAAAAATAATCAAAAGAGATAAAAGGATAATGAATACTTACCTAAATGGCAATTTGTCTTCCCGCTGAAATTTGCACAACCTTTATTAAGTGCAGATTATTTGAAAATAACCAAATTATTTATAATAAGAAAAACAAACTTAAACCAAATTTAAACTACTATTAAACTAAATATGTACATAAGTATAATCAAATGTACAACATGAGCTAAGTAAAGTGAAATAGTTAGTTAAACCAACGAAATATTTATAATCCTGTAAGAATGACATGTTTTCCCTATAGTAACAATAAATGATTTGTCAATAATAGAAAACTAAAAAGAAATGTATCATGCTTACCATTTGAAATTCTATTTACATGTAATGATAAGACAAATTTACCAGTTTCTGGAAACCTTTTGAGATAAGAATTTTTGAACCACTCTGCAATCCTACCATGAAACATAGAATGCAAAGTAAGATCTAACAACATGGAATCCATAGGTGGGAAACATATATTAAGAGAATCAACTCGAAGAATTGGCTTCAAATACATAGTAGGACCATCAAATGATGAAATAGGTGAACGAATTGGTAGTGCCTTAATATCGAAAAAAGTAATCTTGATAAGAGGGTCAACATCCAAGGGTGAATCCACTGAAAAATATGCAAGTCTTTGTTGATCACAAGTTATAGGAAACTCTTCAGAAATTTTTTATTATCACCAATCAAATTAGATCTCTCATATAAGTGGTTCTCACAAGAACAAGCATTTTTAGTTTCAACAAAAAATGGTGTGTTAATCTCATCAAAAATTGGTTGACTATAACCATCTTGCACTAAACATTCTTTCTCTTTAAAATATTGTATCAGATCCTGATTTAATAATGAAATATGTCACAATCCCTCAAATTCATGCTTAATAAGTGAATCTTCAATGTTAGATATCTCATGAAAATGCGATTTTGAAGTCACATAGTTAGGTAATTTGGATGGAATCTTATGCATATTAAAATCAGAAAATAAATTATGATAAATAGAAAAATAAAAATTAAAAGTAAGGAAATTAAAAGAATCTCTGAATTTAGAAAGATCATTAATATTTCCAAAATATTTCTCTTTTATTACTTGATTGTTTTCAATATAATTTGGTGATGTACCTTTAAGAATTTCATATGAAATTGATTCAAGATCAAGATCAATTGACAATCCTTCATGTGAATCAAAACTTTTAATATCATTCCATATAAAAAGATCAATCGCCTCTCATGAACAAGAGCTAGTCGAGCAATTAAGATTCATGTCAGCTTCTCCAACTTGTTCTATTGAAGTATTAGAACATATAAAACTACTATTAATATATTTGTGTTCATTAATAATTGAATCTAAAGAAGAATTAATACAAAAATCAGAAAATGATGAATATATAGTTTGCTTTATAAATAATTCATCTTGATCTATTTTTGTAATAATAGAATCTGAATCTTGTTGTTTGTGAAGATAATCGACTTCCCTATTTGCACAAATAAATTCATCATAGATATGTTCTTCATCATTTGATTCATTAATATATATAGGTTAAATATTTTGGATAAAAGAAGTATATGTTTCAACTTGGAGAGGTAACGATGGATAATAATGATTAGAAGGAGTTGGTACCTCTTCTAGGGTAAAATCATGGTAATGTGCCTCACTTTTTCTCCTTTTGCGGCGATGAAATTTTATAAAAGTGAATGAACTAAAAATATATGTTCATATATCTACAAATCCATCAACAATTAGATAATGGTGTAAGGAAACAAATTTCAATTTGAATTAGCTTTTACGTTGTATTTTTTTCAAATTAAAAAATATATTTTTTGTCTTATTTATTTCATTTTTCTTTAATGTCATTTATTATTATTTCACACATTCATAAGTAGTCATAAAACCGCGACTGGCCATATCTATATTTATTTTTATTTTTTATTCCAATTTTTTTTAACGGGGTTTGTATAGACACTTTTAAGATTGTTATACAATTTTTAAAATTTTATTTTATGATATATTTAAATTATTATTGAAATATTAATATAAATAATAATTTATAAGTATATGTAAAACCGCGATCCAAAGATCTATTATGTGAAAAACTTAAACAAAGTACTTTTTTTTATGAATCTGAAAATAATATTCAAGACAATGTTAAAATGATTTAAAACAAAATTTAAACATTAATTTTCATTTTTATAATTAACATTTTCAATACATTTACAATAACCTATTTTATGTTATTATAAAAAAAACTATATATAATTATATAATAGAAAAAAAAACAAAAAAACTACATATTTAAAATCACCACATTTAAATCTATTTTATTACAAATTTTTAACAAAATATATGGAAAATTAATATGTTTTCTATAGCTGTAAAGGTGAAGATCTCCATTAAAAGTTGTATTATAAATGTTTAACAGTCCCAACCCATATACCAAAGCAATCCAAGCCTAAAACTTAGCTACGGTATTGGAGGACATGTCATTAGCCATGAAAATAAGAAAAATATTATTTCATACCTAAAATATATACTTTCCTCACTAGCTGCTTGAAAACCTCTTGCTTTCCTTATTGGAGGGATAAATGAAATAGAATGTATGTGAACATATAATAAAAAATATTATTTTCCTCACAAAATATATATACTTTCCTTCCTATATACTTCTGTGGCCAGGTGCCTGAAAATCTATTACTTTCCTTATTGGATAGATAAATGGATTAGAATGTTATGTGTACAAATAAAAAACAAAAATATTATTTTTTCATAAATATATATAAGTTTTGTTTTATTAGTAATACAAAAATATATTTATTGCTTGAATTTAAAATTATATATTTTTTTCAATTAATTATCATAAAAATATATTTTTTTAGTTTCTTTTAAAATTATACATTGTTTTGTGATTCCATGATTCAAGATGGCTTTTAATTTTTTTTGTAAAAACATGGTTATTTTGTTAAAAAAAAAGTTTTTATCTTATGGTACTCCCTCATGTGTCCATGCTGTAGCTGGCTTTTTTGTTGCACTATTATTGAAAGGTTTTATTTGCGGTTTGATTAGGACAATATTGGTGGTTACTCACGATTTTTGTTGAGTTGTGCTCTCTTGCCACTAACGGATTGGATGCGTTCCAATCAATGCCCTGCATATTTATCTTTGTCCTTCCCGTGGATTTGATCCTGATCTTTCTGGTGCAAATTTTAGAAAGCTTTGTGGCCTTTGCTTTAATTATAAAAAGAAAAAAAATAATATATAATAATTTAATTATATTTTAAAATATATTTCTATATATTTTGTATAATTTTGTACATTTAATTATATTATATTATATTATATATATATGTTTAATTCTTTTATACACTATATACATTAATATAATGATTTATAATATTTTTTGAATTATTAAATACAATAATATTTTTTATTATATTATAATATATATATATATATATATATGTTTAATTTTTTTTTGAGTATATACATTATTATAATAATTGATAATATTATTTGAATTATTAAATATAATAATATTTAAAGAATAATGTACAAAGTTTATAGCCTTAAGAAGTTATAATTAATGTTTTAATAAACTCTTTATGTTATAAATCTTTATATAGTTACAATTACTTTGTAAACATAGGAGGTAGCTAATGGAAATGGAAGTAGTTATAAGTGGAAAATATTTATTTTAAATGTTAAATTTAGTAGGTTGTAAGTGGATACGGAAAAGTTCTCAAAGTATGATAATTATGGCTTTATCAATAAAACTGCTAATTGTTAATTTTGTGAAGAATAATATTTCACAGAGAGAAAGTACAAGTTGCATGGCCAAGCAAAAGTTGCCTAGTATGATAAAGAAGTTGTTACTAATGCAGGAAAAGATTATTGATGTTTCTAAATAATCATGTTGTTACATGTGGAGAAAAATACATTCATTCTTTTTTTTTTCTTGTTCATGAAAAATCACATGAAATTGGAAAAGATTATTGATGTTTCGAAATAATCATGCTCTTACATGTGGAGAAAAAAGTATTCATTTTTTCTTTTTCTCGTTCATGAAAAATCATATGAAATTGGAAGAGATTATTGATGTTCCTAAATAATCATGTTGTTACATGTGGCGAAAAAAAGTATTCATTCTTTTTTTTTCTTGTTCATGAAAAATCACATGAAATTGGAATTTCAATGTGCTACAATTGATAGTAAAAAGAAACCATTCATAACATTCTAATTTTTTGAGTGTTTATACAAAAAATGTTTAATATTGGCAATGTGTTTTTGAAATATGTTTACATCACATTGTAGTATGAGCATTGTAAACTTGGGTTTCTTTGGTTTCATTCAGTGTAAGTATATTTTGTTGATTCAATAATCAATTATGTTTTAAAATCGATAGTTAAAGATTTTATATAATGTTAAAACTTGGATTTATATAATGTCAACACAGGATAAGTAGTGGAAGATTGTGCAAAGATGGGGATCCAATCTAGGAGGAAAAAAAAATCAGCTCGCAAATGTCCTCATTTTGTTGCGGAAGAAAGGAATGCAAAAATAAGAATAGGGAATCATAACCAGTAAGAAGTAGATATTGAAGGCCAACCAAACATCATAGATAGACAATTTGAAATCAAGATACACAAATGCAAGATGGAATTGATGTTGGGGAAGAGGCAGAATCAAGTAATAGACAAAATTTACCAAGCCATATACCAACAACCCTTCCTTCATCTCTTCATAGTAGAATTGATGTTGGGGAGAAGATAGCTGACCACACTATTCGAGACCATACAAGTAAATTGTATCAAGAATAATTTTCTCCCAAGTCTTTACTTGCTCAAGCCCAACTTCTCACATGCTTATTACGGAGAAAGGAAATGAGACCTATATTATCTTTGCTTTGTGTCAACCAGAATGATAGCATAAAGGTATTGGATACAGTGGTTAGTGTTATAGCTTATTTTACCACTCCAGGTGAATCACACTTTGTATGGCCTTCCCCTGTCCCTCTATAGACTCCTTAGACCCCTTGGACCATTTTTTGTCCTTTGATGTTTCCTTGACCATCCCTAAAAACATGTGTAAATTGCTATACGTGACTTTTAAACCCTTAATCACATATATATGTGGGTTTGACCCGTAAAACTATGTACATCAGGATGTGTGCATAATCCAAATACTTTTGGAGTTTTCCTTGACATGCATCCGACTCACTCAACTCCTGGCCTTCCCTATGCCTTGAGATCGCTCGGATTCGACCTTTCATTACCCCTTTGAAAAGCTATATAAGGAACTCTATGGTACATTGAAGGCATATGAGAGAATTGAGAGCAAAGAAACTATAGTCCATTGTTGCCGAAACTTATGCTTGAGTTTGCATCCCTTTGTTCCTTCAAGCACTTTTGTGTTCTTCCCAAGCTTCCCTTTTGCTTGTGAGCTTGCTATCGAGAGATGGAGGATTAAGGTGGTGGAGGCCCAAGTGGAGGATTCAGTTTCTCTGATTCACAGACGTGCCGACAGAGGTTGTATCCATTGTAATCTTTGATTTTATATTAATAGAAATATCTTTTCCTGTCCAATAATGTGTGTTTGAATGAATATTTTATCCATGTTTTCAAATGCTTATACATTGTTGATTATATATGCTAGAATAGATCTAACACTAATATATATAGTATGCTTGTATTGTTCACTTATTGTTGAGGAAGTAATCTATCAATTCAAGCTGAAGTTGGAAAGCTCAACATGGATCTACTTCAACCGTCCGAAATAAGGTATGAGGTCTGATCCTTTCGTGTTAGATATTTAATTTCTATTGCATATTGGAAAGGATTGATTTCTGGAGTCAAGATGTTTGTTTTGGTACCCCAAGCCATCGGAATTTCTCTCCATAACAAAATTAGCGATTCCGCTGGGGAGTTCCTAGTAGTTGTCCTTTGGAGGTATTTTATCGACATTCAATGACTTTGAATTGCTCTTTCTCTCTTGTTTCTATGTCAGATCTGGGGGCATGTTTTCCTGGTGGTGTCTGATTGGTGTGAAGTTTGTCTCAGCTTGTCTGTTTGCCTTGATTTTTATGCACCTTTCTTCCTGTACTCGAGTTTTGAACTCACAGTCGTGTATACACGCGGTTTTCTCTGCTATTTCCATGTATACACACAGGTTTACTGTGAACAGTCTCGTATGCCCTTAGTTTTTCCTTTTGGTGGAAGATAAATGGTTGTTGGGTGAGTTGTGAGGATTGCTGAGTCTCCTTTGATACTTCCTAAGTCTGTATACACCTCTATTTCTTACCAGAGATGTTTTTTTTAGGGTAAATTTTCTTTTTTAAGAATGTTTTTGTCATTGCATTTTTTATTTTTTGTTTTGGGATTAGTGCATTAGACTTATTTTACCTTAGTGATTTGCTTGAGTGCTGCTTGAGTGTGCTTGTAGAGTCTGGGGGTTGTAGAATCATTCTTTTGCTTTTTGTATCTCATTTAATTTCAAAAAATCCAAAAATATTTGCTTATCATCATGCATTGCATTTTGCATTTTGCATAGTACTTGCACTAGATTTGCTTTGGAGTATTAGTCAGGATTTCATATAAGGAAAGCTTGCATTTATCATCTGAAGAAAATTGTGCATTTCATGTAGTAGCATACCCTGTTTTCATGGACACAATGCATTTGCATTGATTGTTAGGTGTGCATTTTACTTCATGTTGTGTCATAACACCATTAGTTGCATGGCCATATCCCTCTTTTGAGTAATAAAGCCAATTAAAATCAACGCTTAATTAAAATGAACTACACTATTTTATTTGATAGGGTTCACCAACAAGATTAGGTTTTAGGGTCTTGGAATAGTTCATTGTGAGAAAATTCTCCAAGACCACTAAACAACAACATGTATGTGTCTGTCCAGATGAGTGTGTGAAATCCTTGGTATAACCAGTGTTTCTCAGGATCCTCCTCTCAAAAGGGAGTTAAGCACGAGGCAGTGTGAGCAGTTATTGATTGGGATTACCCCTAGTCATAACTAAGTAGCACCGAAGATATTTTTAGGATTGTACTCGTATCTGGGGGCTCTTTCGAGAGTTTCGAGCTTTTCTACCCTGCCCATATGGTCAATCCCACCTGCGATTGTCCACCTAAGCATTGATTATATTGATGTGACCTTAGTGGCCTTACCTAGGATATCGAGGGGGTACTTTGCAGGTGTCCCGGCCAGGTTGGGGTCGAGCAGCACTGTCGCTTTACACGTTGAAGCTGAGGGCCACAATAATTGGTTACGTAGCTCCACTTTTTGTGTATGGGAGTCTCAAGCCTCTCCTAGGCGAGACATACGTGCTTCATTTAGGAGCTCACTTATCCTACCCTTGATTGCTTGCATTTGGATTTAGATTTTATTAGTGATTACTCTGTGCATGATAGCTTGCCTAGGGTTTGCGTAGATAGAGAGTCTTTTCTATTTTTTGAGTCACTGTGGATTTGGGTGCGGCTCCTCATCGTTCTGGTCACTTAGTAGGAATTTCTCCTTCTACATCTCCTCCTAATTTGGGAGAGAGAAATAGACAGTCCAGGTGGACTACTTCACACATTGATTCACACACCATGCGAGACCATATAGAAGGTATTCCTAAACCACCTTCTCCCATTCATGTGGAAGATGGGGAGTTTACTCCTACCTATCATCCTTCACGCGACTTGACTGAGTTAGGTCCTACGATTTCTGAGATAGAAACCTTTCATGATAGGCCTACTTACTCTAGGGTTGATTCCCCATTGATGCATCACCGGTATGGAATGCGGGAGGATGACGAGACTCATTTTGAACCCACTAGCACTAGTTATGGTAGTTATGGTATGTTTGGTTTTCCCACAAATGATTTGGCATTTCATGTTGAATCTGAGTTCGATCCTAACACTATGCCTGGGGGCACTCTCATTCCTTACCACGCGGAGAGGTTTGGGAGCACTAGTCACATTACACCTTCCATCCCAATGTTGGAAGTTACATCACATATTCCTCGTAGGTCTAGGGTTAGTGATCCTATTATGATACCAGATCCAAGATGAGTGACTATAGGGAATAGTACATACTTAATTACACAGATCCCTTCGTCCTATGTCCCTACTTCTTCGAATGTTCACCCTCTGCCTCATTCACGTGGTCCTTCGGGCCGAAACATTGCTACGAGTTATGTCTGTACTGCAGTTACCAGACCGGTTGTGTCTCATCTTCATGCACCACCTGTTGTTTCAGGAGGTCATGTTCATACTTCTAGAGGTCACATTCCTACTTCCAGGATGTATATTCCTACTTTCAGAGCGTATGTTCCTACTTATAGAGTGTCTCATGGGACATCTCATGCGATGACTTATGGACCCTATTATGGGGTGCAATATGGACAGGGTTCTTCACCTTATGGGGGCGGGTATCAAAAACTTGCTTACTCTCCAAATTATGGCTTTGTAGCTCCAAATATTCAAGGTCCACCACACTATGGTGCTTCCATGCCACCCTATACAGGTCAAATGGGAGGAGGGCACTATGGCCAAGGCCATGGTGGTAATCAGATCTATGTGAATCAGAACTATCACGGAGCGGTCCATCAACCTCATCATCGTAGGCTCCCTTTCCTCGCAATGTTGAATCTTCCTGACTTGTCGAGATTGACGAACGATCCTGTAGCTCATGACCCAGCTTGGCCGACTATCCCTACTAAGCTTCCCTCGGACATACCTAAATTCGAGGGAAAACCGGGAGAGGATCCGAGTGAACATGCTACTACCTTTCACCTATGGTGCTCTTCTAATTCCTTACATCAGGACTCCATTCGTTTAAGGCTATTTCAACACACCCTTATAGGGCCTGCCGCGAAATGGTATATAGAGCTACCTAGGGGGGCATTCGCTTTGTTCGATGACCTAGTGATGACTTTTCTTAACCACTTCTAGCTACCAGTGCGTTATGACGTTGGTATTGAACTCTTGTCGGCATTTCAGTAGGATAAAGCCACACATATCTTGGATCATATCCAAGAGTGGTGTAGACAGAAGAGGTTAATTAAAGCCGTTATACCGCCAGAATTCCTCCTTGAAAAGTTCCTTAAGTCATTATTGCCATATATAGCGAAGGATGTTTCTACATCTGGAGTCTAGAATGAGGAACAAGTGCTTTTTAGGGAACAGGAACTGGACTTGATTTACGCTCAGTCCAATTTGTTATATGAGATCATTCTGAATGCTCCGCATTCTAGTTTCGACCCCAAAGTTAAACCTGGACCACATGCCGATGGCATTCTTGGTTGTGAAAGCGCTAAACCTACGGATTCGGTTGCAAAACAAGTTATTCAATTGTTAATCAACCAATCTGCTTCGAGACAAACCACAGATTCGTCTCAACCCGCCCAAATGGTGAGTGTACTTTCGATGCAATCATCGAACCAGAAGGGCAACCAGCAGCCCGAACGGAATAAGAAGAAGGGTAAGAATAATCGTAAGGGTGGGAATAGGAATGAGAATTCTAATAATAATGACAAGAATTCCCGTAATGCTTGGGGGGACAAGCAAGCTAAACGTAAGGTTAAATTCCCTTGCAAGTTGTGTAAGGATGATCACCTCACTTACTTGTGCCCTCGTATCGATGAAGCCTTGAGGGTCTTGGCATAGGTCCTAGTTGTGCTAACTAACCCTTTACCTCACAATCAAAATATGAACTCGAGGAACCATGATCAGTCTGGTGGTGATCAAGATCCATCGAAGGGTAGTGGTCATGGTTGCATTAACATGGTATGTGCTATGCAAGTTGTGACCTATGCGAAGGACTATGGTTCATCGCAACCTAGCCCAAGAAAGGAACCTGATCCACCAGGGTATCCTTTGTGTATTGAGAAACCTGTGGATAAACCTAAAGCTGCACCTCGCATTCCTAAGGGAGTCCTTAAGCGTTCGGGGCACAATCCTAATTCCTGAGCCGACCAACACTATTCAGTTGTCGAGGATTTGGGCCACACTCCTTGTGCGATGTATGCATTGGAAGTGCTTCAGAGTTGTCCTTCGCAAAGGAAGGCTTTGCTTTCTACCCTTGGTGTGAATGATGATGATTCTTCCTCCATGATTAAATTTGAAACTGCAAGACTTCAGCCTCGCTTACCTTACTATGTGTCTCTTTTGATTCACGTAGAATGTCTGAACATGACCATCAAGCTCACTGTGATTAACGAAGGTGTTGCCGCTTCTGTGATGTCTTTATCGTGTTGGAAGGTTTTAGGCTCCCCTGAGATGTCTAAATTAGTGACCATGTTAATTACATTCGATGGGAGATTGTTTAGGCCGCACGGCATCCTTCCTTCCCTTAAAGTCCATTTGGGAGGGAAGACCATTGCGATAGAGGTCGAGGTGGTTGATGCGCCCCTTGACTACAATCTCTTGCTTGGTAGGAATTGGATGTACAGTATGCAAGACATTGCTTCTTCCCTATTTTTCATTGTATGCTTTCTATTTAACAGGAAGATAGTCACGATTGATCAAATGACATTCAAGATTTCGTCTGTTACCGCATCTTCGGGAGCTTTGACCCCGATTGTTGAACACTCTCAACTGGCAACTGGGAGTGTGGGTGTAGGCATGTATCCATCCCTCATGGGAAGCTTTAGTTGTTCTGCACCGATCCTTATGATAGGTTCTAGTTCCAGTGAGGCTTCGACATCTATGAGATCGGTGTCTTTTTGCACGAGTCATATGGAAGATCCTTGAATTCTTCCTACACCGAGTAATCTAAGTGAGGCCATCGTGACGAACATGCCGTTGCCTGCAATTATGATATCTTATCAAGATAATATTGAGTGTGTTACAGAGCCCAGTCCTTCCTCTTCGCGGATGGAGGAGGAGGACCCTTATGCACTGCTGGCATTGGCAATGTAGTCTTCTGATGCGCACAACTGCCTTAATACTATTTTCCCTTCAGATGAAGCGATTATTGAGACTATCACTAGTAGAAAATGAGAAATTAATGACTAAAAAAATGACTAAAATGAGGCTATAAATGACTATTTTTGAGTCAGTGACTAATAGTAGCAAATTACCACTATCTTATAGCTAGTCGTATTTCACTAGTCATTAATAGCTTGACTTAGTAGTCACTGATTTAGTCATTGATTTGGTCATTGATAGACAATGCTTTAGTCATTGATAGTCAATGATTTAGTCATTGTTTTAGTCATTGATATTTAATTATTTATTCATTGATTTAGTCACATATTTAGTCATTGATTTAGTCACCGAGTTAATGATTGATTTAGTCATTGATTTAGTCACTAATTGCAACCATTAATGACCAAATATACGACTAAATAAACTACTAGATGTTAACATATTAATGACTAAGCTAAATACGACTAAGATATGAGAAATTAGCTACTAATAGTCGTATATATGTGAATTTAGTCGTTTTTGTAGTCACAAATTTATGATAGGGCATGGAGGAATCGAACCACCAACCTCCTGCCTATAATTAGGCAGGCACTCTACCATTGAGCTAGCACCCTTTAAGAAGTTGTTATTGCTTGACAATGATGATATTCAAACAAATTTATGAGAGATATCAATCTACAACTACAACTATATCAATTTATGTATATTGTTGTGAATTGCGGTCCTCCAACTATAGGTTATATTTCTATAAAAAAAATTAAAGCCTTGCAAAAATTAAAAGAGAAATGAAGGGTAACCATACCAGTCATGATAAATTCCAATAAGGCCTCTTTCATATATCACACCAAGTGTATTCTTTTTTACAATGGTTGGGACAACATTCATAACCCAAACTTTGTTGGATGTAAGTGCTGCTGCAAAGCCACCAAGACCTGCATTCATGTCCATAACATTGTGATATCTACTCTCCCCAATATATTTGTTCATTATTTTGTATCCTTTCATGTGCTTTCTCCACAACTGTGTATCATCATTATATGTCTCAGCAGTAACACCTGATAATGAACCATTGAGAACTCTAGGAGGAACAACATTTAGGCGCTTTGGGAAATTCTCCAAAATCCCTCCAGACACATCATTAGCATCACTGATTTTAGGCATTTGCGTAGTGCATCTTTGCATTCTCTTGTTCCTGGGGGGTCAGCATATTTTATATACATTATCAGATAAGCATAAAATTTCAATCATTTGAGTAAAACTAGGCCATTTGACTAAAACTAGGGCACTGTCAAAGCAAACTCTTCTTGTATTGTAATGAAATATGAAGCCAATTATGTAAACATGCTTGAATTTTTTTAAGATTTAGACAGTTAAACTTAAACCTATCTACAGCATAAGATCAATTCATGCATGGCCATTAAAATTTAAAAGAAGATAGGAAAATTCAAAACTCACATAAAAATGATGAAATCAAAATGTATCTCTGACTATCTGTAATACTATTGTCAAGGGGAAATATATAATTTAATAACATGCCTTCAAAATTTGAAATACATAATTAGAAAATTTTGGGAGTACTCATGGAATCTAATTCCTCTTTTGAAGAATAGGGAATATATGCTTAGATGTAAAGAGGCTCTCAGGGAACAGGTCTGGAACAAAGTACAAAGCTAGTAGATAATAGGAATCAATAAGGCCCAAGGGCATACTCTGGACACTATAGAGTATAGACTGATAGACTGGACTCTGGAGTCGTTTTTTGACGACTTTAAGAAAAGTGCAGAAAACACCTCATAAATGTGATTTCAATTTTCATGGGGAATATA
The DNA here is from genome assembly GCA_001517045.1 of Pseudotsuga menziesii. Taxonomy (NCBI): domain Eukaryota; kingdom Viridiplantae; phylum Streptophyta; class Pinopsida; order Pinales; family Pinaceae; genus Pseudotsuga; species Pseudotsuga menziesii. The sequence goes on along the minus strand of LPNX010287999.1, from coordinate 181,469 downwards.
AATGGAGATTTTTTTCTTTGAAAAAATGGCATATTGCAATATTAACAACACACAAATGTGTTTAATGTTAATGTTATGACATGTGACCAAATGAAAATTTAAAGGCTAGGTGGCTAAACCACCATGCTATAAATGTGTGGATCAAGATGTTATATTTGTAAGAGAAAGTATTCAATAATAAAAGTGTATCTTCTCATTTTTTCTTCTCTTTGGCATTCATTTATACATTTGTGCAACCTATAAACAAATATGACATATACCTGAAACTTGGAATCAAGTTTCTGAGAGTTTTCCAATCATTAGTGAACAACGCTGCACCATAAGAAGTCTGGACACCAAGTATAACAAGGCAAGTACAAATATATCTAAGATTTTAGAAAAGTCAAAATGGCATTAATAATTTGAAAAGTTTAAAAGTGCAACGGCCAGTTAATATTGAATTTTTTGACCTCAAAACTGAAGTTAAAAAAGGCTGCATTGATCAGGACCAATCTTCATTTATCAAGACATCACTGGAAGGGTCAAATGGAAGCATAAGAAAATGAATAGAGAGTGGATACATGAAGATCACCTGTGTGAAACATGAATGGACATAATTTGAGAATGCACTAATTCTTGTGTGGGAATTGCAGAACAAAGACCATGTAACCCATTGAGATAAACACAGTTACAGACAGTTCAAGATAGATGCCTAGGTTGAGTTTGTGCAGAACAGCAAAACCTTGAATACAAAAAAACCCTGTAGTGGAGAAAATGGAAAGGAGAGATAGATCAGACTGCAGTGCCCAAATGCTCATATTGTCAACTGAGATATCAATGTGAACAAGGGCCCAGATGGAAGATACAACCAAGCAGGATTCAATTGTTCTTCCTCTAATGGAAACCATGGAGGATGAAGCTCATGTAAAATAAGGCTGATACCCACAAATCTAGAAAGTTTGCAAACTGACAACACATCACAAATATCAAAGATAGAATATGGGCAGTTTTTGCAGGAAGAAAAATGCCAGAAAATTGTCACCAGCACAGTGGGTGCCTAAAACAAGACGTGGGCACACTGTAGATATGTTGAATGCAATGCAGATCAGTGGTTATGGATACCATAAACAGTAGCTTGAAATGATAGACAGATTTCGACACCAAGGAAACATTAAGCTGCAAATATATGGAACACCAAAGCGAAGGTCAAGATGCTACTGCAGACAAATGGTGACACCAATATCTAGGCACAACAATTTGTGGTAATGTTACCATCAGCACAAATCAAAGCACGTGAAATTAATGATGCACTGTCAATGCCCGTAATTTTTAAGACTGAACACAGAAAAAATATTTTGCAACAGATCGAAAGTTGTTTTCTGGAGCCAGACAATAGTTGAGAAGAATGTGTCTATTAATAGGATAAAAAAATAAAAAAGATAAACTTAATATTGATCAACCAATGACCAAAATATAGGTCAATTCCATGGAAATAAAAATACAATCAATTATACCAATCTCTGGTAGTATCATAAGCTATCCTGAAAGCATAAAGAAATATGAAACATGATTATACAAGAAATTGAAATACATGAACTAATATTACATTAAAAAAGAAGAAAGAGAAGAGAGTGCTAGAGATCAACTAGATGTCCATACGATAGGACATCTTTGTAAATTATATTTTACACTGTAAGCAAAGATGTTCAAGGCACAGAAAAGATCCATGTGTGTTGCTAGACGTTATGAACTAGCATAGATCCATGTTAACCCAAGGTATATTAAGCATCAAGGGATCAAAAAACTCACCTCTCAGTGCTCAACACATATGGGGTTATTTATCTATGATAGTTTATTTGTTTATATTAAGGTAGTTAAATTAAATAAGAGAAACTTCTATTTTTCAATTGGTTTAATTAGCATTAAATGTTTCCTAAAAGAGAACCTCGCTCCTCTGGCCTCTGGGTGCAATTAAGAGGGGGTGAATGATGTAATCTGAGTATGTGTATTCCGGGGGGGTAATGGCAAAGTATCAACATGCAGATGTGTTTAACATTGATGTTACTGTTATGGCATGTTGCCAACTATACATCTAAATGTGGAAATTGTGGTCAAACCACTGTAACCTCCTAGGGGTACCATAAATGTGTAATGTGAGGTTAAATATTAAACCACTGCAACCTTCGTATTCATTTGCATGTGTTTGTGGATTCTAAGAACTAATAGGCCAAACTAAAAACAAAATTCTCAAGTGAATGGAAGAATCAAACCTGGTGGCCAGATATAGGTACAATGGAGGAAAAGAAGAAGTTGCAAGATATTTTGCAAGAGCAAATTTCCCTTTATTATAGAACAAGAATAGCTCCTATAGGGCTTTGCAAGTAATATAATTTACATGGTTCATGAAGGATACAATTGTCTCTTAATTCAGAGTGGCACTATGAACCGAGACAAGTTATTGACCATACTTTAGAAATTGAAACAACAACATATGGCCAAACACATAAGCTTTCTGTTAGTGGGACAGAAAAGCAATATACTGGAAGATTTTAAAAAAGGGATTCTGAGGGACCTGTGAGTTATGTTAATTGTCTTCAGACAGAGGAGAAATGTTCTCATTTATTTTAGCTAGGTATAGATACAATGGAGGAAAAGAAGAAGTTGCAAGATATTTTGCAAGAGGAAATTTCCCTTTATTATAGAACAAGAACAACTCCTATAGGGATTTACAAGTAATATAATTTACATGGTTCATTAGGGATACAATTGTCTCTTAATTCAGAGTGGCACTATGAGCGGAGGCAAGTTATGAACCATACTTCAGAAATTGAAAAAGCAACATATGACCAAACACATAAGCTTTCCGTTGGTGGGCCAGAAAAGCAATACACTGGAAGCTTTCATAAGAATGGCTTCTGAAGGACCTCTGAGTTATGTTAACTGTCTTAAGGCAGAGGAGAAATGTTCTCATCTATTTTGGAAATGCGAAGTGACAAAGAAGATGTTAAGGAATTTAATGGAGGAAATAGGTTTAGAAAGGAACTCAGTGTAGGACTTGACGACAGTAATAAGAACCTAGCCAATATTAAGATAGAAATTGTCAACAATTGATAATACTATGGGAGTTCAGATTAACAATCATAGTTGAACTTATGGAATGAAAGAAACAGAAGGTTCTTTAGAGGAGAAATACTACATCCATATCTGCTCTAACTTATAAAAGGAAGCCTTGAATGAACCACATGGGCTAAAATCTCATAATAGGAGGTTGTGGGATTAGAGGTGATATCTAAGCAAGTCCCCTGAAAGTGAAAAAGGTAACGAGTTGAGTAGTGGGTGTCAATATTATTACTGTCATATATCAATAAAAATAAGATTAAGGGAGACCATCAAAGATCAGAGAAAATGGAGGACTCCAAGATTTGGGTCATGTTAACACTCAAAAATGTCCATTTACAAATATCAACTATGGCAGACTAAACACTTGAACCCAGAAGATTTAAAACTTATTATAGAATAATTGGTCCTATAAATAGTTCCTCCTCATGAGTTTAAACTTTATATCCACCAATAATCACATGGATACAGGGATTGTTCCAATTGCTACAGCTACATAGAATTTTTCTCTTGAAATTCTTGCAAATTGAATTCAAGGAACAAATAATTCCATTGACTAACTGACCTTTCAACACAATAGTTTCTTTCACCCTCGAAGGAAAATCTGTAGTTATTTTCAGGGAATTTGTTGTATTTTCTCTGAGAAATACAATTTAACCAAGATTGGAAGTAGATCCAAAGGTCACTGATGCTCAAATAAAATAACAATACAAACCATATCCTCAAATGACTCCACAGGTGCAGGTGCAGTAGGGGTGCCCGGGGTTATGTGGACATCAACATTTAGCCTTGCCATAACCTCTTCAATCTGTTTTCAATGACAAATAACAAGAATTCAGAACTACATAAATACGAAATTCAAGAAATGAAAATAAAACATGTTGGATATAGACTTTTAAATTAGAAGTCTAATTACACAACCAATAAATTCTTCTTGGAAGTCAACATATACATTTTCCTGGAAACATTGTTTTGTGAATATTAGGCAACAACATTTAACTAAAAGGGCACTCAAATCCATTATTTATCAATCAATGTTTCAAAACAGACCAAGAATAGTGCTCCAGCATATATGGTATAATGTTACCGAAGAGATTCAATGGATTTCTTGAACAGAAGGGAAAGCTAAAATCTTTGTGGTGGTAGATAGGCTAACAAAATATGCACATTTTATAGCTATCTGAAAAATTGACAATGCGAAACAGATACCAAAAACATTTTCCAAATAAAAAATACAACTAGCATTGATTTCCATATGTGATTGTAAGTACTTGTAACTCCAAATTTAAAAGCAACTTTTGGAAAGAATTATGTAGACTCTCAAAGAACAAAAAGGAGAACAAATTCTACATTAGGGTTTTACTTTTAGTTTCGAAATAAAACCAACCATGAAAATACTCATCCATCTTTTTAAGTCAAAGACGAAGCCACATGTAACTTAGTTGCAAAAGACAGCTATAAACACATTTACTATGATATAACCTGAAGAACTTGAAACTCATGAAAACAATCATAGAACTTATATTATCCAATTCCAGAAGTATGTCTTAATAGTTACAAGTTACAACCAAGAAATGAATGGACTCCTCTTAAAACCATGATCAAGGCAATCCCATTTTATTCAGGGAGGATATAACCTAAAACATTATATAAACATGGCTCCTCCTGTTGTAATGGTTGTTGGAGAATTGAGTATTGAGACTCTTGGTAACGTTTCCTCTTCAAATTTCTTGAGTTATTGGGTAATTGATGGTGTACCCTAGAAGATTAAAAAGATCTTTCATATTTGTAAGCTGTCTTCTGATTCAGAAGTCTACATTAGTAAGTGGTTGTGGAGATTAACAAGTGGTACTCTTTCCATTGCACATTGCATTTTCAGTTGATATGAATTATTTAATTCTATATTTCTCTGTTTGATTGTATGCATGAATAATATATCATTGAGAACCATGAACTCCATGTTCACAGGTTTTGTCTGCTCTAGCAAACGCTCATTGCAAATTTCTAGAAACTACGATACCAAGGAGAAGGAGCCATTGCTTGTATGCCTCAGATTTGTTTCCATCAAATCTCCTACATTAGGATCATCTCCGTGCAAGCCCTATCAAGACCCCATTGGCCCAATAGAGTAAAAGACACTGTAACTATTTCTTCAACCATCCAGAAATATAAATCAAAATTTTACTTTCTGTAGCATAGATCTGAAAAATACAATCATAAAATCATATTTAAGATCTGTTGTTTGTTTACTAGATGCACAGGAATCATATCCTAAAATATTCTAGGCAAACTTGTGTGATTTACAATTCTGTTTATGCTGAAAATTAAATAATTTACAGTAGCTTGGAAATCACTTGGTTTCATAAACGAATTTTTGAAACAATGCTCTAAAATCTTATATACCATCTTCCAAATGAATGTAACCATAAATGTACAACATATAGCAATTTCCAAAATTTTGTCATAATCTTCTCTTGCTGTCCTAGTAAACAGGAAATAATTCCAGCAAGTGAAACCCCTCATACAAGTTTGGGCTCATCTATAATCAGTAACTCATTGATCACTGACATTTAGTGAGATAGGGAAGCCCCCCATGAAACATTCATTATATATTCTTGAAGTGAGGGAAGAGAGCACTCAGGTGACAGTGCTAACTCTTCCAAGTTCCACTTTGAGCTTAACTGTGGAGAAGCCTTTGCACCTTAAATGTAAGTTTGAGTGGTAACATGGCTTTCTTTATATATTAAAGAGATATCATCCTTATGGTTTTCATATGCCTACTTGAGGCCTCCCTGCTATTTTTTACAATCTCCTTGCTTAAAATATAGGGTGGTCTGCTATTCTTGACTTTTGTTGACTTTGGAAAAGATTTCCTTAAAAAATGGAGTGTTTGCCTAAGAAAAGAGTTCCATGCGTGTATTTAGGCATTAAATCACTATATTTAGACAACAGTGGGTGTGCCTATTGTATTTTTAAGACCGTTCTTTTAACTTTCTACTATTGTATTTGTAAGACCATCATGTTAGCCAAAACTCCCTCAATCCAAAATTTCCAAAACAGAAAAGTGGCCACCGATCAGCCGGAAACCAAATCAAGCCTGCAGCTTGTTTGAACCATTCTAATTTTTTTGAATGTGTTTTGCACCATGAAAGCCTTTTAGTTTTAAATTATACAGTATCCTTCGATTGGTTAAAGAGGCATAATTGTAAAAAATTATTACTAAGAAATTACATATTTCTGTATACTAATCAGTTGACATTGTAGACTGGAAATTTTGATTTTCAATACCTAAAACCATGGTTCAAACAATATAAAATTGCTTCAAAATTTTGAAAACTAGAAAGGGAAATTATTGGGAGTTTGATGACCCAAATCCATAAATTAAAAATTCCAGGAAAGTTTTAGCTTCTTAAAATCCAAGGACTGAAATGCTATAGAACGGCAGGTTGCTATTAGATTACAAATAAAATGGATTAACATAAGGAGGCAATACAAAGAAGACAATGAGAGCAGAACGAAATAAAAATAGCTCAATGTCACTTACTGAAGACATATGTTTTTAATCCCAGGATTTTAATAGACTCAGGTCTAGGAATGGTGTACTGTGGTAACTCTCCCACTTCCATTTATTGTGATTTTAATTTTCGAGATACTTTGGCCCAAGAATGGTGGAGGACCATGGTAACACTGCCCACTGCCATTTCCCGTGGTTTTGAGATATTTTGGATCGTTGGGACTCTGGGAGTTTATTGTACTCAGAGTTTTAGATTTTGTTGCTCCGTTGTAATAAGCTTCACGCATCTTCATGCTTCTTTTGCAATTTCTGATATAAAATATACATTGGATGTGATTTAATGTCTTTGACTCATCTTATATGCCAAGGATTACTTTCTTTCTAATTTGCATTCATGAGAATTAGTATCTTTTATGACTCTCGAAAGATGTTGATTCACTCAGGTCTTCTTTTTGTCTTCTATATTCACCAGACAAATCTCTATGTCACAAAGAGTGGGAGAAAGTGCCCACTGAAATGGTTGATTGATTTCCTACAATTTTGTGTGTGCTGATTTTCTGACCAAACTCTTTCCAATCTGCTTTATACCTCTCTAAATTTGGAAAAATTATTCAGGCTAAACTTGAAGATATGAGGACATTGCTAAGTTGACAGTGGACAGTGCCTTATAAATATGATCAAAAGCACTTGGCTGAGTCCCCATGGTCAACTCCCTAGTCAAAATTCAATCAAAACATGCGAAATCACACCCATTTTGTGTGGAAACTCTAATGAAACACGACTTGGTGTTTCAAAATTGTGAAATACCATCTGAAATGTTTCCTAGAATTTCAAAGGCAGTTGGTATGCATTTCAGAGTATTGTAAAGTTTTAGGGCTTGAATCGAGGCCCTCCAAGGCATTTCTTGCAACTTAGGGTGCAACAAAGTAGGAGACCCTAAGCAAAATGATTGCCAAGGAGAATGATATATAAACTCAGTCTTGAACTTTAAGATGTTTTTTGAACATGGTCATAGTAGCTAAGAACAAAACTAATACAATTGATCACCCACCATTATTTAGTCTCTTTTGATTTCAGTGTCTGATACATGCCCTTCAATATAGTTAAGTACAGATGTCAATCGACCACAGAATCAAATGTTGGCTTAAATTTAAACCCTTTTGTGCCAATACTATGTAGTCTATCTTTTCTCCTAGAGAGGCTGACATATGGCTTAAATTTAAACCCTTTGGTTTTATATATTTTTGTGAAAATCGATATATAGGGCTGCCTTGAGGAGTTCAAAGGATGCCATATCAGAATTTTGAGCTGAGACATGCCATTGGCAAGATCACCCTGCCCTACTTTGATTGCACTTCTAAGTGCACAGTAACTCTTAGATTCATAAATTGGAACCTACTTCCAACTGAATCCTATTGTTGAGAGGGATGCCATCCAGATGGAAACCAGCTACAACAACAACAACAACAACTACCTCAATTTGGTCAACAGCTACCTCATCTGATCAATAGAACAGTCAACACCAATCTCAGCGTTGATTTATGCAGTTTCTGTTTTGTTGATTGCAGAAGTTGGGGTTTGGATCAGTTTTGTTTGGAGGAAACAGTCACCATTTACAGACTTCTTCTCTTGAGATCTCATATTCAGTGGTCTGCAATAGTTAGGGCTTGTTCAGTGTGACTGGTGGCAGCAGTCATTGTCCATCTACAAGCAGTCTCTGTTGGCGTCTTCTTACAATCAATGGCATGCAAGTCTCAAAGCAGTAAATGATAAAGATTTAGGTCTGTATTAGATGGCAAAAGTCATCATCATCTACAGGATGCCATGGTTTATCATCTATTTATGCTTACCCTTGTGTGTTAAGGGTTTGATCATTATGGTAATTTCATGTGTACTTGTTCTTCTTGAATATATAATAAGAAATGTTGGGTTTTTCCCTTCTGAAAGAAAGAGGGTTTTCCCAGAGTAAATCATGGTTTCTACTTTGCATGATTGATGTGATGTGATTTGTTTACTTTCATGACTATTGTGATATGATGTGTTTATTTTCTACTCTATGTTTGTTTACTATTACATCTGTTAATGTTATACTGCTCTGACATTTTCATATGTAATTATGCCAATATATATATATATATATATATAGCTAAAATTTCAACAAAAATAAGCGACCTCTAAACAGTGGGAATGTCTAAAACACTCCTAGAGCCAAAATGTTACCAAAATATAGGAGATCTAAATGACAATTAAGAAAGAGAAGAACCATAGTTAACCAAACTCTATGAGGGGTGAGGCTCTAACTCCACATCAACATCACAAGTGGAAATACAAGTAAAGGAAGAGGAGGGTAAAGAGGCCTCCATGTCCTAATCAAGGAATGTGAAGAGACTAATGCAAAGCCTGATGATGTCATCCAGATAGTCCTTGGCTGTAAAACCCTAGAAGGCGCTGTACAGCGAAGCAGAAAGAATCTAGCAGGGTTTTTCATAATCTGTTCCTTCATCTCATATTCCGGTGGAGGTCTTATTTATGTCAGTGTGTAATACAGGCTTATTTTCTTATCCATTTCGTCAGTTTACAGACTAAAAAATCTAAACATCAAATCTCTTTGTTTGCATGGTATAAAATTTAAGGGGATGTTAATGGGGCATTGGTTCACTGATGAGGTTGACAGAGTAATGTGCCATCCTCCAGGACTCCCTTCTTGCTACGGACTGTCCCACCCAAACTGCATATCTTACAAAATGTTGAATAATTATCCCTCCCAACAGGCATATAATCCTAAGGAAGTCTCTGTCACGCTTGGTAACCCTCAAATTGAGGTTTGTTTGTTGAAAAAACTTTAAACGGTGGAGAGCACAAACATACCTAGGATGATTGTGGAAGGAAGACATGAGAGAATTCATTGTAAATCTCGATTTTGGCTCTCTTAGACTCCAACAGTGAGGGAGGGGGCGTAAGAGTGACGGAGTGGGCATCATTGGCTTGTAAACAAATGTTTTTCTCCTCTCCCCTATGCAGAATCTGTGTCTCGCGCTTCTGACAAGTGCCATTCAGAATGCCAATGGTCGAGCTCCTCACTTCCTTCAGCTTAGCCAACCATATACGAAGAAAAACTTGAAGACACTTCACCCCATTGGTGTTGTCAATTATAGGGCACTGATGATCCTCATTATTTTTCAGTCTTTCTTCTACTAGAGCATTTTCTTCGCTGGGCTCTTTCGTATCATTTTGTTCACCACACTCTGCCTGATTCGATTGGTTTGAGTCTTTTTCATCCGCAGACTCTGTAGGATTTGCTTGTTTTATATCATTTTCTTCTGGGGCTTCGACAGGGTTCGAAACTAGATTTTCGGATGATGGAAATGGCGGATGTTCTTCTAATTTAGGCCGAGGATCTTCCGTCGGAAGCAAGAGCTTTGAAGTCTGCGGGTGTTTTCTGGTAGACAAAGCTGAAGGGGTCACTGTTGTTTTGGCTCTTCATGGAGGATTTCGTCTAGCTGTGGGTGGAGGGCTATGAGACTCCATTCTTATTTTCCCTTCTTCCCCGCTGGTTCTCCTCTCCTTTAACTACAAGCTGCTTTGAAGTCTGGAATGGCGGGAGTGAATTTCTTTTGGTTTGTGATGGTTCAATTTATTGAACAAACTTCAAAGCGCGAACATGTCACTCGCCTCATTTGTAATGAACGTCCCCAAAAAGGGAGTAGTGAGGAGTGGGAATGGAACCTTGGTTGAGCAATAATGATCATTTATTTCATTCAGAAGTGGGATAACTTTTTTAAGAAAATTAATTCAAAATTTTTTTGGTACTTTTTTATTTTGATTATTTGAATTTTCAAAATGCGAGTGATGTAGGGTTATACATATATGTGTGGGGGTTGTAATTATAATTTTATTTTGATTATTTTAATTTTTTTCAAAATGTTAGTGATGTATGGTGGAATTATAATTTTAAGGGTTGGGGTTAAGTAATGTTGTACATTGCAAAAAAAAATTGGTTTTTTTTTTCTAAGTTATGTGTTAAAAAAAATCATTATATAAAATTGGGTTTTGGTTGCATGTTTTAAGTTGATGTGAAAGCATTATTTATCATTCTAATAGGTAACAGTGTTAGTGGCTTCATTGCTATGCTTTGTAAACAATTTTTTATCTATAACGGATCACTATATTTTGTCATCTATTTTGATACATTTTTAGTGAATAAATTGGTGTCGTTGACTTATAGCTCTTAGTTTAGGCATAGGCCTTGTTTTAATGATTGAGGCCTTGAAACTTCTAGAGCTCATTTTGGGCACTAAATGACTATTTGGGTCAAAATTTACATACAAAATATCAACTCTCCTTTGATGTTCTACACATCGAGAGCTTTCTAGCAACATAAAGATCACTTCGATGGGGTCTATATGATAAAGTTATGTTTCTCATAAGTTGATATATGTTGTTGACCACCATGATAATATGGGTATGCCATGTCATCTCTCATTACGCATACATGTTGAGCTAGTCATGTGTGAACTTTCAAAAAGATTCTCAAGGGTCTCAAATTGTAATCGAGATTTTAGGAATGCAAAAATGTTAACCCTGATATTATACAACTATTAGGACATGTAAAATACTATGTTGTTAGGAAAACAAGGGTTTCCAGTCTTATGGTATTGATTTATTTTTCCATGGTTGAGTAGAGCAAATGAGTGGGATATTGTGAGCATAACAAATAAAGTAAAAGACTTTGTGGAAACTATATAGAGCACAGTGTCTAAGGAAACTCCATGGTGAGTTCATCTTTCATTGTATTTGCATTTCATATTTGAGAATAAAAGAGCAAGGCATAGTCCTCATCTTTTGGCTAGGTTTTCCAATATCTAATTTCTCAGTGTACATCTTATATTTATTATATGGATGGTGTGTTATTTGTTTGACTTCTTTTTATTTCATTTTCAATGTATTTCATTATTTTGAGCTCTAAGTTTATAATATTATTTTGATCTTAAGTAAACACCACATCACCAAGATTTTGTAGAAACATGTAAGATGTACTATGACGAATTGTTTAGTGGAATATCCACGATAATTTACACATCATGTTGGTATCATAGCAGTTTTATTTGGGGTTCTGTGGGGAAATGCAAGATCCATAAATTGGATTAAATAAATAAGACTCAAAACCCTAGCCATGACAGTGACCATCCAAGGGATAACTGAAGAAATGGTTTTCAAAGATGGAAGCACAGGTCTCTAACATCTCTTGCGACATGGAAATCCTTATGGAAGTTCTACGGAGTGAGCTTAAACCTTTAAAGGAGTTTGGTATGTCTAACTCAAACACTCACACTAATGGGAAATATGGAAACAAAAAATAAGTTAGAGAAAAAAGAGACCAAGTTCCAGCATCACTTTTTCCCAATATTTGTTCAAATTGGAAATGAAAATATACATAAAAACCTATCAAGGAAAGTCTAGTGATTTAAGTTGAACCAATGGTTTCAACAATTAAAAGTCCACTCCAATGTTCATGATACTGGAGAAGAGGAAAATATATCATTTGCCATGTTAATGTTTAGATGGTCATGTTGAAACTTGTTGGGAAAACCACACATAAAAAATTAAGATAGAGGGTTATTCCCTAGTAACTAACTGGGAGGTGTTTAAAACCCCTCATTAAGTTCCATTTCTACCTTTTTGGGAGCAAAAATAACCAATAGTTCTATTGCCATTACTTTCAACAAAAAGCAAGGGTAGAGTGTACAAGAGTATACCATTGAGGACAGTCAACAACAACTTCAATTTGGTCAACAACTACCTCATCTGATCAATTGAACAGTCAACAGCAATCTCATTCTTGATTTATGCAGTTTCTGTTCGTCGCTTAAGCCACGCTTACTAACATGCCATCACTTAACCGACATTTATGAGAATAGTTGTCGCTTCACCGACGCTTGTGGCCACATTTACAAAAAAAAAATGTATCCTTGTGATTTTTGGTAATTTTAAAAAGAGAAATCCACGCACCGTGGGATTTTTCCGTCGGATTTTGGATCGAAATGTAGTAGTGGCTGACCATCTCTCTAAATCTGCACTCTCTTTTTCCTCAGGGTAAAGGCAGTGTTAAGGAATAGTTTGAGAACCATTTGGTTTCTCATGACACTTTTCAGCTCTTCTAAGCATGATAAAGGGATTTTTTCATTTCCCTCATATATGTTATTATTGAAAGAGTGCTCACTTTTATAATGTTGTTCAGAGCCCTTTGGCACTTGGTAGATGTGGATGAGAAGACAGTCCTCACTTTATGATGAGACAGTTTTCTAATGGGATCTTTATTTATTGTTGTTATGCCTTTCCCCCCGGTAGAACTCTTGTGGGATGTTTTGGTATGTAACCCGCTTATGGGATGATTGTACTGATGACCTTTGATTCTTCTAAGAATAACAAGGACAGGATTTTTTCTTTCTGAAAAAAAAAATATATTCTGAATTAGTCTCTTAAAAGGTTGGATTCTTCGAGTAATGGAAGGCTTATTTCCATATGAGATTGTTGTAATCCCCAAAGTTAATCAATGAGTCTTACAATTCCTGGGGGCTTCTCATGAATCTTACAAATATAACAATATTAAGCAGATTACGCAGTTTTAGATGTCTTTGGGAAAGCATTATACTTTACTACAAAAAAAGAGGTGCAACAGCAAGTAAAGACTTGCACAACTCCTCTCGTAAGTGTTTCTGGAAGGGGTCCCGTAGGGAAAGTAAAGAGTCTAGGTCCCTCCCTTGAACCTTGAAGCGAGGAAATTCTTAGATATTATAACCTTTATTCTGAAATCCTGTACACAACATTTTTGGTCTACCAACCCTTGAATTACGAGTTCCTGAGTTTTATCTATAAACATAGCAATATTATTATGAACCTGGGCAGGTCTGACCTATTTTCGGGGCTGCAACTTGTGAAAATCACAGGATATCCAATAATAGATTTGATCCTTATGGCCTATTATAGTGCATCTACAGGTGTAGGATTCCTCTGTTACTGTAAGGGAATTATGATCTAGCCATTTCATCTCCACCACATCCACAACAAAGAAAAAAAACATGAATAGAAAAAAAACACAATAGATAATCAAGAAAAACACAGAACAAACTTGAAGGTCTAAACATTAATGATGCCATTCTGAAGGCAGTGGAGACCCAACGTGAAGCTCAATACCAATATTTGTCAGTTTCAATTTCTATCCACCGACACCAATCTCATCACCATGTTTAGAATTTCCTGAATTCCAATTCCATTTACTCTTCTTAGATGTGTCTTCAAGCATCTTCTTAGATTCAGACAAATTACTTGTAAATCTAGTCCTCTTAGCCTAAGTATTCAACATAGTAGGTCCGAATCAGAATTGAACTCCCTATACAGGTACATGCCTGAAGGATAAAGAAAGAAAACAATTCTTTAGGAGCCCAATCCTTTTCAACCAACAATCATATATAACTCAGTGACTGCAACTTGGTGAGACCTCTGGCCCAATCAATTATCATGACCTTTGATTCGCCAAAAATAGAAAGCTAGAGAATTTTTTTTTTGTTGCGAACCATAAAAGCCCCCATAAGGCTAAAAGTTCATGCAATTGCTTTGTTGGATCTATGAAGATCGAGGTGCATGGCACTAATATTACTAATAGAAGGTAGACAACTTACAAAAATTACACTTCATTGCCAAATTTGCAATTTTCCATGACATAATTAAAAATCACTAACATAAATGACTAATTCATATTCTTCTAGCTAGTCATTTTTTATGTCGTGACTAAATTAGTCATTTATTTTAGTCAATTTTAACTCTGTCACTTATTATCTAGTCATATTTGTTAACTGGTGACTAAATTAGTCATTAATTTTAGTCGTTTATAGTTGAGTCAATCAAAATTGCTCATATTTAGTAGTAAATCACTTGGAAAACCTGTGGTGACTAGAATTTTTAGTCACCTAGTAGCTAATTCCTCATTTTGTACTAGTGTATGTCAGGATTTGAGCCACCATGGGAGGAACTCCATCATAGATCTTACTTTCTTCCCGAGCTTGACCGCTTGGAGTGTGAGGAATTTTGGGCAATTCTTAGTGAAAGATTTGGTAGTCCTATGGTTCCATTAAGCTCTCCTGGTCCAATGGCTAACAGAAACATGGAAAACATATCTTCAATGATTGCTATCAATATCTCTCGCGATCCTGGCAGGATAGAGAATGTCTATATTGGGGAAAAATGTTCCCATGCTAAGATTGAAGAATACACCGAGCTATTTAAAGAATTCTGTGATATCTTTGCTTGGTCTTATGACGAAATGCCAGGTATCGACCCTCGTATTTTTGAACACAAGATTAAGACTTATCCCAATGCTAAGCTTGTTCGACAATGCTTGTGTGTGGTGAATCCTAGGAAAGCATCCGTGATTAAGGAAGAGATAGAGAAAGTGTTGAAAGCAGGTTTTATCTATCCCGTTCCCTTAATGGAATGGGTTTCAAACCCTATTTCGATGGATAAGAAGCAAGGAGCGATCCACATATGTACCGATTTCCATGATTTGAATTGTGCCTGTCCTAAGGACAATTTCCTCGCACTATTTATTGATCATATTTTGGATGAGTGTGTGGGTAGCGAGGTTTTTTCCTTAATGGATGGTGGATAAGAAGTAGGGAGCGATCCGCATATGTAGTGATTTCCATGATTTGAATCGTGCCTGTCCTACGGACAATTTCCCCACACTACTTATTGATCAGATTTTGGATGAGTGTGCAGGTAGCAAGGTTTTTTCCTTAATGGATGGATTTTCCAGATATAACTAGATACAAATTAAACCTGAAGACCAACATAAGACTGCATTTATTTGTCCTTGGGGAACATTTGCATATTGAAAAATTCCTTTTGGCCTTAAGAACACCAAAGCTACTTTTCAGCGGGCAATGACCTTGATCTTCCATGATCTCAAGTCAATTATCGAAGTATTTTTGGATGACCTTGCTGCTCATTCTCGTATGAGAATGCGTCATTCCTATCACTTGAGATTGGTATTCGAAAGATGTCACCATTATTTGGTTAGGTTAAATCCTCATAAGTGCATCTTTTGTGTGAATTCAGGTCATTTGTTAGGATTCATCGTCTCTAAAAAAAGGGTATAAGAGTCGACCTTTTGAAGGTTGAGGCAATACTTCAGTTGTCTCCCCCAAAGAATATTCGTCATCTTCAATGTTTGCAAGGCATGGAAAACTTCTTACGGAGATTTGTTGTAAATTTTTCCAATTTGACTGAGGCTTCATGCATCTGTTAAAGAAGGACACCACCTTTTGTTGTGATGAGTGAGCCCTAGCATCGGCCCCAATGATTAGTCCCCGAGACTATAGCCGTGATTTTCTACTTTATGTGGCCGCGTCCATGGAGACGATTGGTATGGTTTTTTTTCAAGAGGATGAGGAGATCCAAGAGCATGTCATATACTATCTGAGCTGGAACCTTATTGACGAAAATATTTGTTATTCTCATGTCAAGAAGCTTGCTTTAGAAACTTTACATGTGGTTCAACGATTGAGACATTATATTCTCCTTTTCCAGACCTTGATTGTAGCCCATGTCATTCCTTTTCAATTCATCCTCATTCGAAGGATGATTGGGGGGAAATATAATAAATGGATTTTCATCCTGCAAGAATTCGATCTCAAATTTGTTTCGGTAAAATTGAAGAAATCGTTAATTTTTGCAGAGCTTATATCAGATTTCCCAAGCGAGGCCGAGGAGCTGGTTTGTGAAGATACATTTGTCGATGAACACATCTTCTTAATCTCAAATTTAGACCCACGGTATGGGGATATCATTATATATTTACAAACATTGAAGGTCCCTACTCACCTCTCACGGGATGAACGATGACGATTACGTCACATGTTTAAGAATTACCTCATAGTGGATAACACTTTGTACCACCATGGGGTAGATTCCATTTTACGACGTTGTTTAACTCATGAAGAGGCTGAGGTAGTGCTGAATGATTGCCATAGAGGGGCGTGTGGTGGTCATTTATCTAGGATTTCTACAACCCAAAAAATATTAAGAGCGGGTTATTTCTGGCTGTTGATCTTTAAGGATTGTGTAGATGCGGTCAAGAGGTGCCACTCTTAGCAGGTGTTTGCATGTAACGTGCTCTCAAAACCTTCCCCATTACATCACATCATCACCGTCGGTCCCTTCACTAAGTGGGGGCGTGATTTTATGGATTGCAACCCAGCTTCAGCTAGGGGGCATCATCATATCATAGTGGCTATTGATTCATTCATGAAATGGGTTGAGGCTATGCCTACAGTTAAATCCAACGGTGAGACAGTCACACACTTTGTATTCAACTAGATGATTACTCGGTTCGGAATTTCGAAAGAGCTTGTCACTGACCATGGCTCGCACTTTCGTATGATGGAAAAGTTGGCGTCAAAGTTAGGGTACAAGCAAGAGCATTCCTCCTCTTACTACCCTCAAGCAAATGGACAAGTAGAAGCAGTGAATAAATCACTCAAATCCATTCTCCAACGAACCATTGCACAAAGCAAGAATAATTGGCACATCATTTTATATCCTACTTTGTGGACATATAGAACCACCGTTAAGACTGCCACGGGTTTTTCTCCATATCAACTTGTACATGGAGTGGATTCGATATTGCCGGTTGAATGCAAGATTCCTTCTTTGAAACTAGCCGTAGAAATCTTACCAGACACTTCACCATTGGAGGAGCATTTGGTCCACCTTAAGCAACTTGATGAGCAACGTCGAGATGCCTTGGTGGCTCTAGAAGTAAATAAGCGTCGTGTAAAGGTCCAGTACAATAAGTATATCCATCCAAGGATGTTTAGTGAGGGAGACTTGGTCCATTTGTGGGATCAACTGAAAGAACCCTTGGGGGAAGGAAAGTTTAAACCCATGTGGTGTGGTCCTTACATCGTCAAATGTGTGTTAGAGAAGGGCGCTTATGAGTTAGTGGATTATGAGGGAACGACCTTGGTGGAGCCTATTAATGGGCTCTATCTCAAGAAGTACTATGCATGATTCTCATCCAAGGCTGGTTATTGTATATTAGTGTATAGTTTTTCATGGTTAGGTCTTTTTATTATAGTGATCAGGTTTGTGATTAGTTTCCATTTCTTTTGGCAGATGTCAATGGAATCTTCCACCTACATAGGATTCACGAATGGTGCAATCCGTCACACTCAACACTCAGCCTCCATTTCTTGGGTGATTTATACTCCTATGGGTCAGGTACTGTCTTCAGGAGGCCTATGTTTGCGACCATCTTCAAATAATGTTGCTGAATATAGTGCTGTTATTGAGCTTCTATAGGATGCCATTTCACATGGCATTCTCTCTCTTAAGGTACGTCTTGATTCGGAGTTAGTAGTGTCACAGCTTAATGGTTTGTATCATGTTAGAGATCTGACATTATTAAGAAGATTGTTATGTGTGAGATTATTAGAACGACAATTTGACAATATAACATACATACATATTCCAAGAATTAATAATCAAGTTGCTGACTCATATGCTAACTAGGTGTTAGATGGGCATTTATTTCATGCACAATAAATTCATCACAAACACAAATTTTTACACATGTAAATAAATAAACCAATCACCATAAAATTTTATATATAACATCCAAAATGTGGTAATAGATAGTGTCATAATACAAAATTGGGGCTCTCGAGCCACCAAGATATAATACATGGTAGTACAAAATGTATAACTCCCAGGTATCTAAGCTTGTGGAGGAAGAGGAGGGTTGTGATCATCGAAGGTCACTACGGCTCTAGCTAGCCACCGAAATAATCGCACCCATGCTCATGGTACACCCACCACCTAGAGTTGCATAGCCTCAGGCAAGTCCTTGACTTGCACCATGGGAACCCTGTGTGTCAGCCTCACAAAATTGGTATGAATGCTTTGTAGCGTCTGCTCCGCATCCAAACCCGTGATATCATCTCCTCTTCCCCTCCATCTATGATGAGGGAATCCTTCATGCCGCCGTGGTCCCACATCTGCATACAAATGGTAGATGTCACTATGTATTGTCACACAAAAATATGTCTTTTGATTCCATATAATCAGAAAACACAAAAAAATTAAATAACTCAAAAACTAAAAGAGAGGGTTTAGATTTGTTACCTATATTGCCATATGCCGCTCCTAGTGGTAACGACATGTCCGGGTTGCCCCGAAAATCTATCTTCGCATAGGGATAGTCATCGATGGAAACTATCTGTCATCGCCACCATGGAAAGAAATCAGCTAGATAGGGGTTGGCCACCCTCCCTCCCCCGAGTCTGTGCATAACATTTGCCCAATGCCATTGGGCCGGATCTTAAACCCCATGAAGAGGAACATCAACTCTAGGGCTCAATCCTGGAACACGCTCGAAGAAAAACATGCTCAATACACTATTGAACCTGAAGTTTCGCACTCTGCCTGCCTTACACTCACTGAGTTGATGTTTCATGTTGCTATGTAGTATAGTGCTCCAGTCATAGACTGTGGGTCTCATGCACTCCATTGCATTGAAAATCAGAGGCCGCGAGGCCTGGTGGAGTGATGCCAAGCCTACTATCCTGCCCAATGTCAATAGTATGGCCTTTAGGCCCAACGCCTGTATAGAGTTGGTTGGGACCTTGCTCCCCACCTTCTTTGTGTCTGGATAGCAATACAATGCAATGTTATCATTGATAGTCGAGCCACTTCTGGGCCCACCACAAGAACGAAGGTTCATTACTTTCCCCCGTCGGGAAAGTCCAGTAATAAATTATATGTCCTCCACCTCTATAGTGAGGGACATCCCATCTATTTGGAAGGACTCAGATTCTGGATCCCAGTAATCCACCAGCATTTGCAATAGTCTTGGTTTGGTCCTCAAGCCACCAAGACGCCAAAACTTATAGAGTCCACATGCACGTAGAGCTTGTTGAGCCATTAGATCAGCCCTTACTACCTCCTCTACCTCACCATGTTCACGCTCTCTCCAGTTTAGGACCATCTTGCACAAAATTGCAAGTTTTCCCATTAGATTACTTGAAAAACATCATGCATGGTCTCATACGCGACTATTTTCTAAATAGTCGCATATGTACGTGACTGTGGGGGCATTTTCCACCTATATCTAGCCCTATACATGGAAAAACCCTCGATTTCTATGTGGGCCGCAGCGCCCTTTTTAGTTTGTCCTAGAAACCTCAAATGACCATGGAATTTGATAAAAATTGCGTCAAAATGGAAGAGAAGAGCATGGTTAAGTACCTGGAAGAAACAGTAGTGGATTCCGCCAGCTGGATCTCCTGGAATCCGCTATTGAAAATCTGAGCTCAATTGGGTAAAAATTTCAAATGTTTTATAATTTTTTGAATTGTTTACTATTTATAGAAATTTTTCAAATTTTTGAAAATTTTTACCCCCTTTCCTGTAGTTTGGACAATTTCTAATCATTTTGGACCGTTTTTTACCTAACTCATGATGTAGGAGGCCTTTTTCAGTGTCGTTTCAGCCGTTGGATTGACCCGTTCATGTCGATCTCAGGTATCATGTCTAAACTGGCATATAGGTTAGGTTTCATCAGCGTTTGCATTTTGCATGACCTTATGACCATTTCATCGCAACCTTAGGTACGAACCCACTCTGTTATGTCACAGAACCTTCTTGCTATTTTAGAATTGGCATGGTATGAGTGGTAGAGCTTGACCCTACATGGGTACCCTAGTTAGCACCTTATTTGCATTTGGTGCCCATGCTGATGTTTTGTCTTTCAGGGTGTGGGAGTCCGTTGTATAGTACTGCCATGACATTTTGCAAGAGCCTCATACTCCTCTTGATCTTTTGGTGGCCTATTTCCCTTAGGACTCCCTTATGTCAAGTTGTAATTGCATTATCATGAGCTTTGGCTGCCTTATTGAGATTCATGCTGGCTTCCCTGACATTGTGCTTCATCCACATAGCCTGATCTTGTCTTGTGTCTATCCATGCAGACCCATTTTATATATCCTTTGCAGCTTGATTCTTTTTTTAGCGGGAGGGGATTTTCCCCCGAGTGTCGATATCCTACACATGTGTCCTTGCATTGAGCATAGGTATGTTCCACTACTTGGAACTAGTTTGTTTTCCCCTATGACACTCGTCTCCTCCTAGTCTGTAACTATAAAGCAATTTTATTCTTTTTCAAAATTTTTAAATATTCAAAAAAGTCCAAAAAAATAAAAAAATCAAAAAGCCGGACAAGGAAAGATGTTATCTTTGGAAGCTGTCGAGCTGTGTCGCCTTCGAATAGAGCACTGTATATCACATCCATTGGTCGGTTTTATAGTTTGACTTTGGGATTGATACTTGTTTATCTGATTTTATCTCCACCGGCTGGTTAAGATTCCAGTCCCTATGGAGCCACTGTCGATGCCTCCTGTGTCGTAGAGATGTCCCAGTTTGTATATCGAGTCTATGCTGCCTTTATTTAGTCACCATTCATCATTATGCTCTTGTTCGAAGGAATTTGAAACATGAGTCGGCCATTCCTCAGTTTTCTTGACTTTCCATGTTGGCCATTCCTGGTACAGGTACTGGTTCGTGCACCTTATGATCGAGTCCTTCCACATTATAGAGATTTTCTGAGTACCTCATGTTGGATGATAGGGGATACCTTAATGCTCTCCTTCCAGTGGATTTCATCCCATCGACTTTGGATCATTTATTCTGGGATTGGAATCTAGAGTCATTTTGAGTGCCTTGAGACTTCCAGTCATCAGTGGTAGGTTCTCTCACCATCGACAGTATTTTGGAATACATCAATGTCCCCTGATCAATGGATCCTCTCAAGTGTTTGACCTCAACACATTTATTCACACTTGTTAGTTTGCACTCTAGTACCTTGATTCCCATTTTCATTATCAGTGGGTGATATCGCGTCTGTTAATGGTATACATCAATGATCGGTAATCATACGATGGACTACTATGTTCGACCTCAACACCTCTATTTGACCACTTCAGGTGAATCACACTTTGTATGGCATTCCCCTGTCCCTCTACAGACTCCTTAGACCCATTGGACCATTTTTTGTCCTTTGATGTTTCCTTGACCATCCCTAAAAACATGTGTAAATTGCTATACATGACTTTTAAACCCTTAATTGCTTATATACATGGGTTTGACCCATAAAACTGCATACATTGAGATGTGTGCATAATCCAAATACTTTTGGAGTTTTCCTTGACATCGATTTGACTCACTCGACTCCTGGACTTCCCTATGCCTTGAGATCGCTCGGATTCGACCTTTCATTACCCCTTTGAAAAGCTATATAAGGAACTCTATGGTACATTGAAGGCATATGAAAGAATTGAGAGCAAAGAAACTATAGTCCATTGTTGCCAAAACTTATGCTTGAGTCTTCATCCCTTTTTCCCTTGGAGCACTTGTGTGTTCTTCCCAAGCTTGCCTTTTGCTTGTGAGCTTGCTATCAAGAGATGGAGGATTGAGGTGGTGGAGGCCCAAGTGGAGGATTCAGTTTCTCCGATTCATAGACGTGCCGACAAAGGTTGTATCCATTGTAGTCTCTAATTTTATATTAATAGAAATATATTTTCCTGTCCAATAATGTGTGTTTGAATGAATATTTTATCCATGGATGTTGTCAAATGCTTATACATTGTTGATTATATATGCTAGAATAGATCTAACACCAATATATATAGTATGCTTGTATTGTTTACTTGTTGTTGAGGAAGTAATCTATCAATTCAAGCTGAAGTTGGAAAGCTCAATGGGGATCTACTTCAACCGTCTGGAATAAGGTGCGAGGTCTGATCCTTTAGTGTTAGATATTTAATTTCTATTGCATATTGGAAAGGATTGATTTCTTGAGTCAAGCTGTCTATTGTGGTACCCCAAGCCATAGGAATTTCTCTCTGTAACAGTTAGTAATGTCAGGTCATCATATGACTTGATTGGCAGTAAAACAGGCATGAAGGACCATAGAGCTACTAGAAGATCTATTATGACAGCAATTGTTAGTAAAATGACATCTAATAAAAGGTTGGTTATTGCAACATCAAAGGTACTTAATATTAGCAGAAGAACATTGGCAAGAAGAATTTCTACAAGAGAACAACTGGAAACCATAAACCCTAACCAATGTTGGGAAATAGTATGTAGGTGTCCTAGAAATGACAATGTTTCAAATGAATGGCATGACATAGTAGTTAATTTTTGGACTGAAAATTCTAGAGTTTCCTCAAATAGAAGGGATGTTTTGACACATAGAAAATCATGTGGTGTTAGGGAGAAGTATCAAAAACACTTACTAGACATTTCACAAATAGAGTTATTCCACAAGTTCCAAGATGCACATCGTGATATTACCATTGGGCAATGAACTTTTGAGGCAATGAAGCCTTGGTATATACGTCCCAACAAAGTTTGGACGCATGTTGTTGTAGGTACCATGTTGAGTTCAATTATTATTATGAAGCATTTCGTAATTATAGGTTGTAGTTCCAACCAACAAATGAAGCCCCTCAAATGCATGCCACTGATTTCATAAAAAGTTTACATTGTTAAAGGGGGGAAGGAGATATTTTTTATAATATGAAGTGTGTCAAAAATAAATGTAACAATTGTCTTAATTTGAAGGAATGGAAGGATTATATATATGATTCTTTAGATGATATGATCAAACAGAAGATGTTCAAGTATGTATAATTTTCATTACCTCATGGAGGTGAATCAAGAAGGATTGAATTGGTTGAAGATGAATTTCCCATCAAAGAATTCATTAATACATTTAAGACAAGGCAAATCTACCTCTATGTGCAACATAGCCACATGGAAAGATGGCAGGACTTACAATTTCGAGCTAGTCAGGACACTTTTCCAATTGGTGTCATATTATCTGTCATTGACTTTGCAGAGAACTACACCTTTTTCTCCTCAAAAACAAATGCAAATTCATTATTATCATTCAAAACAAGTTTCAATTTTGGTCCATGTATCATATAAGCATGCAGAAGAACACATAGATGGAATACAAAGCACAATAGAACAACCGATAGTGATCAAAGAGGCTCATTTTTACATTAGTGATGATTTAGATCATGATACACTTTTTGTGCAACATTCTTTCAACATATTTCTTGATTCCCTTATAAAGGATAGGGGTGCCAACATCAAAGAACATTGGGTCTGGTCAGATGGTTGTGTAGGACAATTCAAGTAGCAAGATCATTTTTCTAGTTGTGTCGACTTCATCGTAACATAAAAATTTGGAATACATGGAGCTTTTTTGAAATTGGTCATGGAAAATGAGAACATGATGGAGATGGAGCTTATATTAAGCGAGCACTTAGAATATATCAAATGCGATTTGATGCTGACACGTTACGAGATGCAAAAAGTGTTGTTGATTGGTGTACACATAATTTGTGTCGGGATCCTAATGATAGGAGGGACAAGTTTGTTCAAAGGTTTTTTTGGCATATAACAGATATTGATTGTGAGCATGCCTATACATGTAAAACTATACCAGGAACAAGGTCTCTTCATTCCATTAGAATTACAGATCACACTGATTGGGTTTTACATATTAGAGAGCATGCTTGTTATTGTCCATACTGCACAGGGAATGAATTCCAAGATCCCTATGTAAATATGCAACAGGGATTTGTTGAAGAATGGAGACAAACAATCTTAGAACCTTTAGATCATGTTGGTATTAATCAAGTGCATATTCCAAATGAAGACAGCGATGAGGGCTCCCAATTCTCTTCAGACTATGATATCATTTCGGGCTTAGTATGTGAAGGTATACATACATATACCTATCTTTTTAAATATTGACTTATTAAATTAACGATATATATATATATATATATATATATATATATATATATATATATATTGACTAGACAATAATTGAATTTAATATGTATTTTAAGGTTTGAACATGCATAAAATGGCATACAGGTGATGTCTTCGCTGTTATAGAACCTTCTGACAATGTTGAAAGTGTTGACTATTATTTGTTGCAATGTACTTCCATTAAATGCAAATTTTTGGAGAACATAATTGACAGTGATGGCTAGGACTTTGAGAGAGGATCCATTGTGCTTAAGGGAAAATATTTTAAACAGGTGGAAAAAAATAGGAATGGATATATATTTGAAGAGTATGAACCATATAATGCAGTTATGCAATATAGTCATCATGTCATTGCTACACATTTGTCATTGCAATTGTTGAAAAGACATGGAAGTCGACACCAGAGATGGAAGCTTGGAATAAATGATCATGAAAGGTTGTTGGAGGTCCTTTCATTAAGAGTTGATCCTCATATATAAAAAGTTTGATGTGTATGATCAATAATGTCATCCTTCTAATTTGAGTTGACATATGATATTTAAATAAAAGTAAAACTACAATTTTCAATATATTACATATCTATGAATACTTTTTAATGAAGTTGTTTTTTCATATTTTTTGGATCTAAGATTTTTTATAAATTGCGTAATCTCATGATTTCTAAATATAATTTTATTAAAAATTATTTTTTAGTAAATCTATTACGAAATCTCATATATTCTATATATATAGTTTTATAATGTTCAGTTTCTAAAATAAATCTACCAGGCCCTAACACTATGAAGTTATGTTATGAGCTTATTTAATATTATTAAATTTTAAATTTAAATTGACATATGTAATATTTAATTAAAATGAAAATTAAAAATTTTAATATAATAAAATATGTTTGTGATTATTTTTAAAGGAGATATTTTTACATATTTCTTAATTTTTAAAGTTTGTGTAACTTGTAAAATGTTATGTATTTTAATATAGTTTTGTATACTTTCATGTGAAATCTCATATATACTTTAAACAAGAGTAGTAAGGTAGGAAATGAACAAATAACTACTAGCTCTTATAGGTAATGAAATTTCAAGCTCATGGATGCATATTAAGTATCATGTTATAGAAATATACAATGCAAATCTGTGTGATACCATAAGGGTATTTAGACGTTATCCTCATCCTGCAAGTGATCATGTCCTCAAATGAATTAATTTACTATTTGTATGGAGCATGTCCTCAAATTAATTAATTTATGTTTTGTATGGATTTTTTTTTTCGCTACCATTTTATTATTAACCAGTATAGATCCATCTTAACTTTGGTCCTACAAAACCCTCGAAGATATCAAATCCATTGAGGTGTAAACATTTCTTCAAGGTTAGCACTCTAAAGGGTGTTTAGACATGAAGGGATTTGATTCCCCAAGATTTAATCCCCCTTGGTTCCTGGTAGAGCCAGATTTAATATGAATCTATCTTTCTATCTAAATGTACTCCTATCAGTGTTAAAATAATGATTAATTACTCTTACCAAGTTGTCCCTCTCAAATTATAATGATTGATACTTAAAGGCTAAAGTTTCTAAGTTTATGTCTTGTTTTTTAGGTGTGATACACAGTATTTTTTAAAAATCAGTTGAATCCATTTTTATAATAAAAAATTCAATTTGAATAATAAATTTATAATTTTGCAATGCCAATTCCAACCTCAAATTGAATTTTAACAATTAAAATGTTCATAACTTGAAACAACCCTTTATATATCAACGCTTAAGATATCTATTTGATTAATTATATCCTCAAATAATCACTATTAGGCCTATAATGTTTCTTGAATACTGAATATGTTAACTCAAAGTTAATTTTTAAAATGATATAAAATAAATGACAATATATTTGTTTAAAAGGTTTTTTTTTATGTTTAGTATATACTTCAAATACAATTCAATTTTATTTTAAAAAATGAACCTATAAAATATGAAATACATTATTGGTTGATAATAATTTCGAATTAAAAAATAAAATTTATATATATTTTCAAATATATCTCCAATTTTAATACAACTCAATTTTAAAATTATAAAATACAAAATATTCTTTTATATAATAATTTTAAATAATAAATATAATTTACATATTCCATAAATGGCTAATGTTAACATTCTATTGATAATGGCTATCCGTTCAAATAAAAAAAATGATATTTTAGTATCTGAAAAGATATTTCTGGTAATATAAATAACAAATTAGTTTAATTTCTTAGTTAAGAGAAAAAGTATCACTGTAAATAATCTCATCATTATGCATTTTGACAAATCATAGAATAATCACTAATAACATTTTTAATGTTAAACAAATTCTATGATTATAAAAATCATATACGAATGTTTGCTTTGATTAAATAGAAAAAAAACATAAAGGAATTTAAATAGATACTTCATCATCCTAATTAGATTCAAAATGGCCCAATCATGAAACAATGAATGATTGATGTTCAGTATTGGCTTATGCCTACAACAGTCAATCTAATAATTAATATGAAATAAATAACTCTATTATAAAAACCCAATCCCTTATATTAATAATGTGAAATAGATATTTTAGGCCTACAAAAATAGATATTTTATGTCTACAAGGGATAAATATGACCCTCTAAGCACAATGAAAAGTTTAAATTATAATATTAATGTATTTTTTGAATTTATGATGGCCCATAATAAAAGTGAAAATTAATAAACAATATTTTTCTCTCATATCACTATGGATTAGTCTCAATATTGTACATTTGATATGATTTATTCTATATTTAGCACAAATAATCTGAAAATTATTGTATATTTAGCACGAATAATTTGATAATCTATAGCATAGATTTCTTCATTTTAAAGTTTGTTTTTATTATTGCCTCAGAAACTAAAAAATACAATATAAAAGCAACAACAAAACCCTCTATGATTTAATCTATCTTTTTTTTAAAGTGGAAAGTCACATTGAAAACTATATAAAGTACAAAGAAAAAGAAATAGAAAATCTCTCTCTTACAATAAAAGATAAAATAAATGAAAATCAATCTAAAAAACAGAAAACCAAAAAACTGCAACTAAGACAAATTAAAAATAATGAACGATATCATTATTGAAAGCTTATAAATAAAATGAAAAAAGAACAGAGTATGATTGTTTGGAAAAAAATGAGTGTCAATATTACTATAGTATTATGTGCTTTCTTCCAACAACTAAATTGTGAAAATATAAACTATTACCAAAATATTAGAGTAACGACATATTTTGTTTTTAACCACAGTCCATAGATTGTAAATTTATAATGTGAAAACTCAAAAATAGATTCTTATACATTGTAATGTGAAATAGATAACTCTATTATATAGACCGAGAAATATATTCTTACACATTGGAAAACTTATGATATAAAAAGTAGATCTGAACTTTATTATATAAAACCGGAATTTGACTGTACATTCCTTTTGCCAATCTTCTATTGTATCCTTATATAAACCCACAAATAAATTCTAATACATTGGAAAACTTCTCATATAAAAAATAGATCTGAACTTTATTATATAAGACCGAATTATCTGAACTTTATTATATAAAACCAGAATTTGACTCTACATTACCTTCCTAGCCTTTTACTATTATCAGAAAACAACCCTCCCTTGCAGTAAAATTAGTCCAATATACAACTCGGCCTTGTGATTGGTTATTTGCCTAAGTTTTAATGGCTGGTGATCTATATCAAACAAATACCCTCGGTAAAATTTGTCGTATATACTTTCAGACCAATACCTTTTGCAATGGCTGACCATAGAAACTAGAATATTTGAGTGAGCTAGCCATGACTAGAACAAGGCACAAAAAAGGAGCCAAAAAAACCTCGGCTGAAGCACCCAGTGAGGATCACGTGCAGAGCATGTCTCCTTGGTCCTCCTTCCTCCTACTCCCTTTTCGGTTGAAAATATCCCATGGCGATAATGGGATAGTCTGAATCTCTGGTTCTCTGGCAATAATGGGATAGTCTGAATCTCTGGATTTCTGGCAATCGGAATATAAAAACTTCATCTCAAATGGGAGGATAGTCTGAATCTCTGGTTCTCTGGCAATAATGGGATAGTCTGAATCTCTCAATCTCTGGCAAGTGGAATATAAAAACTTCATCTCATCTTTTTGGAGTTAAATCTCTCTGTTTCATTGTTTTTTTATCAAGCTCCCACGACACTTTCATTTCCTCATCATCTGTACACTAGCAGAAAAATTAACAATTAATCTTTAATTATGCAACTTAACACTTAATTTTAATTGAATGCTATTCTCACACTAAATATTTTTAGAAATTTTAATATTACAATAAAAAAAATTAATATAGTGACAAACATTTTTTAAACTTATTTAGTAATTTATTACCATAAGTGTAATATATATATTTGGAAACATTTTTTTAATATTTAGTATATATATATATTTAATTACAGTCCCTTATTTACAAATATTTAATATAGTTTTTAGTATATATCAAAATATGATGAAGACAACTTTTACTAAGAACTTAAAACTTATACTATGGAAACTTACTACTTTTAATTTATTTATAATAGTAAACTTGCAAAATATTTTAATATTTCTTATTAATATTTTATGAAATTATTATTAAAATTTTTGTTATATGTAATTTACTTTTTATTTATTACTTATATAAATTTAGAAAATCATTTAATAAAAACCAATTAATATTAAATAATAAACAAAAAATATCATTAATTATATAAATTAATTTATAATGGTGTGAATATAATAAATTATATAATATAGCTATCACATTAATATCACTATTTAAAAACATTAAAACATAAATAATATTATGATATATAAAATGTTTAATTTAAATTACAATTTTAAAATTATATTATATTATAATATTTAATTTTTTAATTTAAATTATAATATAACAGTATACTATTTATATAAAAAATATTATAATATATATACATATTTAATTTAAGTTATAATATATTATGATTTATTTATAATATATAAAAAATACTATAAAATGTTTATATTTTCCATTTTTGTTGGATAAGCTCTTAAAAAAAATGTTTATACAAATATAAATTAACATTAATATATAATAGAAAACATTTTATTAAAAATATGTTTTCAAAATATCTCAACTCAATATTTAATATAAAGAAACATTCTATTAAAAAAATTGCTAGCTTTTAGCATGATCATATATTAAGAAATCTTCTATTCAAAAATTTGTTACAAAATACCTCCACTCAAACTCCCATTTGTTTAATTTATTTTTTTTGCTTCGGTAAATATATTAATATTCTTCCTGAAGCTAAATTTCTTATGAGTTTTCAAAATGAAAGTTTTTCCTTTTGCCTCAAAGTGAGACACATTAACATGCTTTTACCCTCTACTTTTATCTTCTGGCCTTGGGGTTGGGTGGAATTTATATAAGTATATGAATGAATGATAAAGGAGGAAGTTTTCTGGAAGGATTGGTAAATGATTTACTGAAACGTCCTCTTGACAAATGTCTTGGTTTTGTTGAATAAGAGGAACACAAGAGTTGACAACAATACTTAAAATATCAAATTCAAAAGGAAAATCAACAATATGAAATTTGCAAAGGATACGAGAAATCCTTACTAAAAAATCTTCTAAAGTCTCACATTTCTTCCTTTGAAGAGCCTGCAATTCACTACATAGTTTATTAGAATCATAATCCTTGAAAGTATCTAAAAATTCATGTGCGAATTGAAACTATGTAAAAGAAAAATTAGGTGGACTCTTAAAATGTCTAACTTGTTGTCCAACCAACCCTTAAGCATATATGTAACGAATAAAAGAACAAAAAAAAAAAATTATTAGAGCTGAAGGATAAATGGTTATTAAAAAGTGCTTAAATGGTTGTTGTCATTTGTTCTCTGAATTTTATTTCCTCGCCAACTAAGGCGAACGAACCCACAAAAAGTGCTTAAAGCAGCCCTCGATATGTTTGGTATGACTAATTCCCACATGTTATGGTCGTGCTACCATCTAAGTTTGACTCTCTTAAGGATAATGATGCTAGTTAAACTAAGAAAAATGTGTCATAAACTAATTAGTTAATCAAAAAGTTAGACTAAACCCTATTGAAAATTACTAAGTTAAAGAGAGCTATTTAATCTACCGTTTATGTTAATCTACTTCTACTCTCTTAAGGAGAGCCTTTATTTCAGGTATTTTTCAAAGATCTAATCAAAGATTGCTTAATAAATAAAGAAGACTAGCCTACTTAACAACTATTAAATAAGAATAGGGCGGCAGTGGGGATGGAGTTTTTTTCACTCCAGATGGAACAATGTAGTTTAAGTTCACTAGGGGGCTTGGCATCGACACCAACAATATGGCTGAAGCCTTGGATTTATGGCAAGGACTGAGGATAGCTAAGACATTGGGAATATCCGAGCTAACTGTCATTGGAGATTCCAGAATTGTCATCCACGCTCTAGTTGAAAATCTTATGCCTAATCATATGGCCCTGAGGCAGCTTATTCATAAGATCGTGGCTCAATCCTCCTCTTTCAAAAAAATTGATTTCTACCACGTTTTGAGGGAAAAAAACTCCATTGCTGACCTTGAGGCCAATAAAGGCTCCTCCCTTATCCTTGGGGAGCTTAGTCTCAATGATCATGGCTCTTTCTACTCTCCCCCATAGGCTCTCCCTTCGTGGCTCCCTCTCCATAGATATTCCTCGTGCTAGTAGGCTGCAAGGACACGTGGCATGTGTTGTTCTACCATACGAAGGTCTGTGTTAAATCCAGGCCCGATCTGTCTCTTCGTCCGGTGTGAAGACAATTGCATCACCAAAGCTCTGTCCCGCGTCTTGATGTTCGCAGGACAGGTTCCGTCATGCAGTATCATTATTTGTTGTTGAGGGGATTCATTGGTTTAATGGCTCTAATGGATTTGGGCTTCTTACTTGAGGTAAATTCAGCAGGAGTTCTGTCGAAGACGGATGCGTCGAATGTTTTTATGGTTGCAATTACGATTCGTGCATATGAAAATCTGATAATCTCTGGTGTGAAGGTCACGTCGAATTTGGATCACTTGAGCATTTTCTTGATTTCTTGTGCGCTGGAATATGAGGTGATGCCAACCTCCTCGAGGATTATGGATTTAAACGGGTGGAAGGATGAGTGTCGAAGCACGCAGGATGCTGTGCAGATTATCCGAGAGCTTTGTCGTTTGGCCACTAAAAGCTTGTTGATACTCAGGATGGAAGTGGGTTCCTCATCTGCGGTTGCACCTGTTCCAAATTGGGTGGACATGAAGATAAGGGAAATGAAGCATGGGATCAAATCATTGTAGACCCAAGTGAATGCTATTGATTATGAAGGCAGAAGGAGACTGGAACATGTGAATAAGGATTTGGTCTTCCTCCGCAAGAAAATCAAATGGAAGGTAAAGTGGACTGAAAACTCACTCACCAGGCAGATGGTTGAGTTGGAAATCAAGGTGAAAAAGACTGCTTTCAAACTTTTCAAACATGATATAATTCAGACGGATAGAATTCGTCTGTGCGCTCAGGTCCGCCATCCTGCATGTACATGACTTTCTATTTTTCTGCATAGCTTTAGTTTCTCTGTTTATCAGCACTTAGGTAGTTGTTAAGTATGTTACTCTGTTATAAATGGTGTTAAGGTCTCAGACTGTTATGATTGCCGCTCCCTCAAGGGCATTTTGGTTGGCCTAATTACCTTTGCCGCTTCCTCAAGGTAACCTATGGCTACTTTGGTTTCTTAGTGTATTGGTTTTCAGCTGCCGCTATCATGAGGAATTTTTGTAAACTAGAACCATTTGGTGGTTACACCACCTCCCAATATAATATAACTGCTTTTGTCTTAAAAAACAACTACTAAATAAGAAATTATAAAAACTAAACTAAAAAAATTAAAAGAAATTAATCTATATCTATATCTATCTATATATAAGTCTATTTTATAAAATTCCTATTTGAAAAACTATGTAGTTATTTATTTGACAGCTAAAAGTCTATTTTTCACCTACTAATTGAAATTAATTAACTATGACTAATTAATATTTTTCTCTCATAAGGAAAGTCTCTCCTTTGATTTTTTTAAATATTTTCCTAGAAGGTATTCAAAGATAAAACATAATTAACTAAATACAAAGACTATTTAACAATTATGAAATGAAAATTTAAACTAAGAAAAATAAATTTTAGTCTAAATTATCTACTCTATCTTGGTTAAGAGAAAAATTTATAATAAATATTGATATATAAAAAAAATGATAATATCACTTGCTTACTACTACAAAGATAGAAACACAACAATATTTTGAAGTACCAATATTTTGAGAATCAAGAAACAATATGTTTATTACGCCGATAGGCGTTTATATCAATGATATTTTTGGGGGATGGAATTGCTTGAGCGGATCATCAAGATCCAGCAAATCACGCCAAGTGGATGATCTAGATGATTTCAATCATCTGATATTTTAACACTCCTAACTAGTCGTAGAGTTAACAGTTTGTTGGGAGATGAGATCAGTCGTTAACCACCGACTAGGAGATATGTGGAGTTTGTTAGGAGACGTGGCGGTGGAGGAGATAAGCATGGAGGAGCAAGCATGGAGGAGATACATGGAAGCATGGAGGAGATACGTGGAAGAGTCTGTTAGCCACCGTCGAGGATTATTCTGTTAGCCGCCGAGGAGTAGTGGTGGAAGAGATACCTGACACAAATCAGTTTCCAATTTTTCTTCTTCCTGTGTCGTCCTGAGCATTCACCATGAGATCTTGGAGCATTCGCTGGAGCATTGGAGCATTCCTTAGAGCATTGGAGAATTCCCTAGAGAATTCACCGTCTTGGAGCATTCGCTGGAGCGCCTATCCAGTAGAGGTAAGCCTCAGATTCCCCAAGATACAAGGCTGCTTCTGCTATGTCTTTAGCTGGAAGAGTTGGCCCCTTTAAATTTGCGAGGCTTCTAACCATCTCTTCCATTTTCTACTTTCGTTGTTCGACATCCTTTTCCAATATATCTGCATTTTCTGCATCGTATTAGGGTTACAACTGCTGAATATCTTTTATCCTGTAACAAAAAACACATTAAGGATGAATATCTTTTACCCTATAACAGAAAACACATTAAGGCTGAAAGAGTAGACTTTTTAAATAGAATGAGAAAACCAGATACAGATTTTTCTTGGACTCTATCTTAATCTTAGCAGATGAACAGAAAACATTGGTTTCTCATTCACAACACCAACCTCAAGTGGCCCTTGCATCTAATGATGATTATTCATATAAATTTTATAATGGTCGATTACATTTGCATTCTGCACATGGTCCTGCAAAACAGTAGTAGAGCCTGGAGCTAAGGTTGAGACTAATCCAAGCTGAGTTGTTCTAGGTAAGCCAGACACTGGAAGAGTTGATACAGGGAGATATGATACTTGTAATCTAGGTCCAGGAAGACTAGACATTGGAAGACTTGGTCCAGGAATTCTAGATAATGGAAATGCATCTTGGCAATGAATTGTAAAACCAGGAAGTGCCAATACATGCATGGAAGGAAGCAACATAACATGTCGACTTGAAGTGGCAGCCATAGCTAGAATTCCCATGTTGTATCCCATGCCTATTCCCATGCCCATTGGAGACATATGTGCCATTTGTTGTACCTAAAAATGCTGCATACCTCCAGGAAAAACCATACCCATTCCACCTCCCATTGACATAATCTGTTATGTGAGAGAAGGAAAAGCTACATGATCATAAGAGGAAGAAAAATTTACAGCATAATAACAAATGTACTTAGAAATAACAAGAAATCTCTTTTGTCTTGTGCAAATATTTACCTGTACTTGCTATTGAAGTGTTTTGAACTACTCAATAGGTTCATCCAGCATAGAAGATTTGTCAGACTGAAATTACACTCAAAACGTCAGCACATAAAACAAATATTCTGAAATGCATGAGACTTGACTAAACTATAGGTTTATATGTAAAAAAAGATCTAATTCTGGGTAGATTATGATACAGGCTTATGCCTGAGGCAATTTTCAGATTATTGCAATATGGAATTGAAAAAACCTTGTTATAGTGAGGTATGAGCTCTTGTACTGCCCTCATTTTCTCATTTTTCATGTCCCTTCACCTCTGTGTGAAAGAATGAGTGAAACTCATATTAAATTATTGCATGCATTGAGTATAAATTATAAACAAATAATACAATGGACATTTCAAATGGTTTAAGGACTTACCCTTTCTGAAAAATTATGAACTTCCACAGAAAGAATTCTTTTGGAGGTTGTGTTGCGTGATGGACACTACTTCTTTGTGTCTGCAGATTCATATTCAACGTCCTGCAACCAACAAAATCATTTGCTTCATTCCCATGAAGTTTCTAGCACAACCCAAATAGATTAATAATACATGTAACGTAGGGATCTGTACCTTCTCTAAGAATAGATCATACACTTAAAGACCATGAAAATACCATGGTTAGAAATAGATGAAGGGTGCAATTTGTTTGGAAAAGGCTCACAAGCCGATAGAGTTATTTACCGTGGTAATGCCTCTATCTACAACTAAATTATGGCCACTTACATATTGAGATTCAATGCTGGCAAGATACAAGGCTGCTTCTGCTATGTCTTTGGCTTGAAGAGTTGGCCCCTTTAAATTTGCGAGGCTTCTAACCATCTCTTCCATTTTCTGCTTTCGCTGTTCAGCATCCTCTTCCAATATATCTGCATTTTCTGCATCGTATTCACTCTAATCATTTATCAACATAGACGTTGCAACTCCAAAAGGAGAGATCGAGTTCACCCGAATCCCGTACTTTCCAAGTTCACATGCAACATTCTTTGTCAAGCCAATAATGGCATGCTTTGATGTCATGTATGCATGAGGCCCAAGACCTCCCAGAACACCTGCAACACTTGAAGTAGACTACCAATGCAAAATGAGACATTCCTTGACTCAGAGCAACTTTTGAGATTATGTTCATCCCCGCGAACCCAAATTGAACAAAAAGCATAGCCAAAGCTGGCTTTGATTTGTGTACTCTTATAGATGTAAGTATAGCAAGATGAACATGTGGCGTTGGGATTTGTTTTCCATCGCATTAGAGATGTATGAATACACCTTGCCACTTGTATCAAATTTTCAGCCTAAAAGGCCCAACGTGTTGATATGAAATGCTTTTTATGAAATGGCCTTACACCAAAGCAAATTTAATTTTCTTACATATCCTTCACATGGCCATTCAAACCTCAGCAGGTACGCATGAGGGGAATTATCAAAGAATTTAAGCACATCCACGCGTACAATGGTTCTAATCCTCTTCCAGTTTTCCTTAATATCTTGTATGACCATATGGCAGCCTGGGCGAAAGCCGTGAGATATAAAGGATGACAAAATGTCGCATTGCACTTCATCGACTTAAATATTCTCTTTTCTCGAGGATTCAGGCCTACGTGGTTGGTAAGCAGGCATTTATAATCAGAGTCTGATTTGGGAATGTAGATCCTTAGTTTATTAAGGGTAGCTTAGAAGGTGAAGGGCGGTGAACGGAGGTGTTCTTATTGGTGAGGACATGAATGAGGAGCCTCGACATACCATAGGTAAACACTAAGATGGAGGATAAACAATCTCAGTCGGCTCTTGAGATTACAACCATTCTATACTACCACATGGCATAAACTTGTTTGACCTCCAAAACTATAGCTCACGCAATTCACCTAATGGAGAACATGTCTCCCCCTTCAGTCTTGCCGGTTGGATAATTGCTCAACATGATACCAAATTTAAGGATACAATCGAGTTTACAAACTCACCTATCCACAAGACACAAAGTACATAGCAAAACATTTTTTTTGGTCTATCTTATTCATTAACAAGTGAAACTATATATTGTTAAGAACTAACTTTAACAAGGAAAGAAATAAAATAGGTTAGAAGCCATCTTAATATACTGTTTAGAAACCGCGACGATAAATTGTTAAGAACTAACTTTAACGGGGAAAGGAATAAATTAGGTTAGAAGCCATCTTAATATACTGTTTAGAAACCACGGCAAGTAGTAACAATGGCCAGTTAAGAGTATCAGTCGAATATTTTAACAAAATTACAAGCTTTGAAAGGATTATTCAATCTGTATCCAGATGGCATTTAGCCACATATCCTATTATGGCATTAAAGAACTAATAAAGGAAAGACATAGTAATTAACCACAGCCCAGCTCTTAATGATTAGCAGCACTACAGGTATATTGGATCATAATACATAAGTGAATACAGTGAAATAAAAATGTAAATGGAAATTACAAGAAATATTGAAGACAATTTAGCAGATAAAAATCATACACTATTTACTTAACAATTGGGAATAATTGCAAATTTGTGACGCGAATGCACCTAAATCTCAAATATAAAACCGTGTAAATTTTTTTTTGCAGAAAAAAACATGTCCACGTCAACAAATAGCACATCTATTTGGATAATATACAGGACCTAATTAAGTTACATGCTTCTCTCAACTTTTCGTTCCAATTGCTTGCTTCCTTTTTTTACATTACTATCGAATGAAGTCAATAAACTTTGCTTAAACAATGTGATCTGCATTCTGTAGAAAACTGATATACTATATAGTTACCTAATAAGAAACTCTGGGAATGTGTGCATCAACAAGTAAAATTTAGAATAAGTGCAAAGCTCTGGATTAGATCTTAGGAATAAACACTGCATTCTAAGATCGCACAACCCACTTAAGTGGGGTTGCAAATAAAATAATCATGCATACATTAATTAATATATACCGAAAGAAATTTGCATTATCCAGTTACATTACTGCAACCCAAAGATATCGAATGATTTACAACATTTATTGTTGAGAGATCGGTGGAGCAGTTGGCAAGGGTGGCTGGTTGTAAAAATTAATGTCAGATGATTGAAATGACTGATAAGGATTAGGTGGTATGGAATAAGGTGGCATTCTTGGTGGTGGTAATCCAATCATCGGATACCCAAGTAATGGTGGTGGTGCATAACAAGTAGTATTTCCTTAATTTCCTTCGGGCCAGACAACTATTACAATATTGGTGACTAAATCACAATAAAACCTAACCACCGAAACTATATCGGTTCCAAAAACTATATTTTCATTAATGGTCAGGAATTGACCATCGGATATCACTTATCAGCGTCAACCTCTGTTACTTTTCCCTAACATATTAAGACATTCTTTTCAGCTCCTTCTCTCTAACTTTTGCTTGGATTCTCCAACACACAACTTCGATTTCCATACGAAATGTTTTCAAGCTAAAGGCCACCGTCGCGACAAAGGCCAGCTAAGCCAAGTGAAATGTCCATCTTTCTTATAGTATAAGAATATAAAAAGATGGGGAGATGAATAGAAGCATTTGCTTTGAAGAATGGGTTGCCACATAAAAGATTGACTGAAGGTCAATGGTCTTCTTCGAAGCTCTATCAATATTATTTTTGTATTGTTGGTCTGAGTTTGAACTTAGTATTAATCTTTTTATGCTTACTTTAAGATCAAGGGTGATAGTGGTTAGTTATGTACCCAATGCAAGTTGTAGGATTTGGTAAGTTTTAGGTTGGAACCACATAAATTGTTTTTGGTGGACTCATAAGAACTGTATTTTGTGAAGTTTTTTTAACTTTGGGGTGAGTGTGAGTTACAAAGGGTCATTTTTGGCATGTTTTTGGGGTGAGTGTAAGTTATTAAGGGTCACTTTTGGCACTTTAAATGGGAAATTGAATCATGTTTCAGAATACATAAATTTATGTATTGAAAATTTACAAAATTATGTCAAATTTCATCTTTTCTAATAGTCATATTTTATTTTGTTGGCAAATGATAATGCATATGTTTTTGTGGGTGCATCATTTGAGTGACAAAACAATGGTTTTGGGCTACAAAAATTGGTATACATGTAGAGAACAAGTAGCACTAGTGATATGAAATGCTTTTTACAGTTACCCACTGTTATTTGCTTCTATGTTTATTTGAATTGCAAGAACTATATAATCAAAGATTTATTTTATGGTGGTAGTATAATCTTAATAAGATTTTTTATGTGAGATTTAAGGTGGAATATGGTCTAGATTTTTTTATCTAGATAAGAGGATGAGACAAGAGTATAGTAGAGATTGATTTTGTGGCACTTTCAAAATTAGAAATAAACAATTATAAACCAAAAAAATATAAAAAATTGGTATCTCATCAAGGGATAATTGGTAGGGATGAATGGATAACTCACAAGTGATGAATGGATAACCAACACTTCATGGATAACCTAAAGAATGTGGATGATAACATGTAGAAAGGCATAGATAACTCACAAGTGTCTTCTATTCCATCACTTTTTCTCAACCATTTGATCCCTATCAAAGTGATCCAACCACAAACTATGTGGGTGTGCTAGAATTGTTTTTCACATAATCTCATAAATCCATAGTCCCATAGGCATTATTCATGTTTTTCAACACAAATTTAGAGTTTTACTGAGCTCTCTCACCTCTCACGATTACCTTTAAGTGACTTTAGAGACTTGTGTTTACATGTTGAAGAGCCTCGGGGTCGATGTATTGTTGCAGAAATTGGGTGCCACAGGTTTGTACGAAATTGTACTGTTCACCTCAGTTCATCCAAAGGATATGAAAATGCAAACATTGTGGTGGACTATTTGTTGGATTCATTGCATGTCATTGACAATACTCACAATAATTGATATAGAAATATAATTCCGCAAAGCCACCTCCTAACTTAGATGGAGCTAGGTCATGGGAACAAATTTTTTTATCACAAATCTTCTTGTCACATGACAAATGACAACACAAATTGGGGTATGGTGAATGAGGATGGATAAAAATTACATTTTAGTTGTAAGGAATTGAACATTTGAAATTATATGAGTTAAGTAATTTAGTCATTTCATATTTATTGTCTTGCTCTGTCACTATATAAGTGGTGTCTGTATTAAACTTTGAATTATTAATATACTAAAGAGTTAAACTATGAAGCACTTCCTTAACTAATAAACTTTGTTGTTCATGCACATTAGATTTTACATTTTGAAAGAAGCATGACAATACCGCAACGAATCCAACCAAATTTTCCCAATAGGCGTAAATATAGATATAGATATACAAATGTAATAGAATATATATATAGATATAGATATACTTACATACATGTTCAATGTTTAGATAACTACTCGCAACAATTTTCTGAATCAATCATTTGATGAGCACGAGGAAGCTATGTATAAAAATCAACCAGAAACAGTGCAAAATGATAACAACAATACAGCTGAAAGAAGCAGTGGTATAAGAACAATTTCTCTTGGAACAACAAAGGACACGATTTCCAAGTCTGCTATGAATGACTCACACAGCCACGCAAACAATGCATTGTTAACGAATGAAGATCAAGGGTTTCGAAATCAACTCAAAACTGGTTTGGAAATGTCCAATCTAGCAAGAACTATTTCTATTGGAACAACCAAGGTATTGTTTCACCTATCCATGACAACAACCATGCATTTGACCTTGATCAAAATAAGGTAGTATTAGATACAATACTATTTCATCTTCGTGTTCAATAATTCAATCAAAAATTGTTTTGAAATTCCAGGATAGTAGCATCCATGGACATAATTGTCGAAACGACATGACATCGATCAATGTCATTCTATCTTCTAGTGACGATGACTCTCTACAAAATGTCGGTCAAAATTATGTTGTGTGTAGCCAACCGAAGAACATGGAAAACAATTCTACAATAGTGAATGATCAAGAAATGATTCAAAACCAGATCATGATCAATAGACCAAGTGGAGATGCAGAAAGGACTATTTTTCTTGGAACATAGAAGGTCTTACTCAGCCTATTCGTACACAACTTCCATATTTAGATCTTACCAGAAGATTTGACATAATATTTAACAACGACATTTTCACTTTTCAGGATAATAGTGTCGAGGCTCGTCGAGGACACAACATTCAAACCCCAACTCATCTGAACAATATGATGGAAACCAACCTTCATTATAATTTTCATGATGAAAGCAATTTGGGTTAGGTTTCAGGCAATGGTACTCAACGAAGGCAAGTCAGGAATCTACATCATCGCAACAATAGAGGAGAGAGATGTTGACATGTCTCGCCTCACTTTGCATTGAATGGTAACGTCCATGCTCAATATCCAGGTTTAAATATACATACATCAAGAAACATGGTTGAACTTTTCCAACAAATGTCCTCTTTCCATTGAGCATTTCATGCCGAAATTGATAAATTGTCAATTGTGCAAATGTGTAATGTTTGTTGTGAATCATACCCTAGAATGAATGTTTTCAGACGAGATGAAGGACTTATTTGTGTGAGATGTACGAAAGAGCATGGTATCCATCATTTTTATCTAGATAACAACATGAATCCTGGCAAACAACCTCCTGTTTGATCAATTTTGACACACATTGAAGAAATGTTAATAGCACGAGTGAATCCAATACTATAGGTCACACATGCATGTGGAGGTCAATATAAATACAGTGTCCATACAATTAGCTTCCCACAGAATATTGTTTCAATTGCTAAGACTCTTCCTCGTCGAATTAAAGACCTAGACATATTAATTGTCAGGAGAGAAGGGCCTCCATCCAAGCACTATGATTGCATTGTTAGTAGGTCGTGAGTAATGGATGCATTGCATTACAAAATACAGATGGACAAATATTACCAAGATGTTGAAGTTGATCTAGAATCAGTCATATGTCTCCCAGACCAGCCAACAGATGTCTCCTATAAATTTATTTATATCAACTCTGACATAGCTGACTCAGAAGAGATTGATTCAGAAATTGATAGATTTGGAACTCATCCTTCATCCTTTACAGCTAGAATGCCAAATGCACAAAGAGAGATAGAGGAGCTATGAAACTTTGTTAACAAAGAATCTTCTTTGTCAGATTTAGATATGGAATGGCCAGAGATTGGTTTGTCTCCAATAAATGAATACAACACAGAAGGTTTGTTTGACATGGCATTTCCAACATTTTTTCCCACGGGCACTGCTGATTGGTTGCAACCACATTTGAAGGATGTCCGTTTAAATGAGTATGTGTTGCACCTACTTAAATATTGTGATCAAAGGTTTGGAAAACATTCAAGGTTTCAGTATTTTGTATTGAACATGATAATGAGACATTGAATCCAACGAACAGCTGCTGTATTCATGAAAAAAAGCATTGAATATGGCATACCTACCACAATTGAAGATTTACATAAGGAGCTCATTGAATTCCCTGACACCAAATTAGCTGAACGATTGATGTGTTTTGGTTCATGTCTTCGAGGAAAGAAGGAATACTGGAAGATATGTCGCAGTGAGATTACTGACATGATATCACAAATTGGTTTCCCAACTTTGTTTTTCACTCTGAGTGCAGCTGATA
Source organism: Pseudotsuga menziesii (assembly GCA_001517045.1). Taxonomy (NCBI): domain Eukaryota; kingdom Viridiplantae; phylum Streptophyta; class Pinopsida; order Pinales; family Pinaceae; genus Pseudotsuga; species Pseudotsuga menziesii. Next base: position 139,448 of record LPNX010287999.1, on the reverse strand, counting down.
CCAAGTGGCTAGACCTACATAAAGTTATGCCCAATTCTGCACCTGTATTTGCACAGAACTGAAATAGATGGAGAACTGATAATGTTATAAACTATCCACATATTGTTGCAAAGTATATGCACGAATGTTTCAGTATATTCCATGACAAAATCATTGTAAAATACCTTCATGCTAAAGACTACTGGTACAGGTATGTCGTTTCCTTATTCTATTTTTCAATCTAACATGTTAGATTATTACTTGAAATTTTGTTGCAAGCTAATATTATTGAAACATGATGAGTTTCATAGGCATGAATGGAAACATAGGGGATCAGCACATATCCATGGATTTCTATGGTTAGAAGGTGCACTAGACATGGAACAATTAGATTGGATAGACACGATAAGAGTTGATGCAGCAAGATGATACTTTGACAACTATGTAATAGCATGGAATCCTCATGATGCTCACCACAGGAATATATCTATTCATCGACCTCTGGAGAAAGATCCTTTCTTATTGGATACCAGTGAAATATTCAATACAAATCCCCTTGATGACTATGAACAACTAGCGAATCGAGTGCAACGACACACAAGATGCAGTGCTCATTCATGTTTACATAAAAAGGTTCCTCCTACATGTGCCAATACAATGCACCATGGGAAATTCAAGACCAGTCGAAAATATTTTTCAATGACAAAGGACAAAAAAAATATGAACCTACTCGCAACGACGATAGGTTAAATGTCCATAACATTCCTCTTCTTTCAATATGGCGTGCCAATGTTGATTTCCAGCCGGTTCTTTCACGTCATGCAGTTTTGAAATACATTGCAAAGTATGCTTCAAAATTAGAAAGAAGATCAGAAAGATACCAAGACATGTTGACAAAAATCTCCAATGTTGTTGACTCTGACATTCCCTCTATATGTGCATATAAAAAGTTTCTTGCTGAAACAATTGTGGAAAGAGATATAGGAGGACAGGCAACCTGTCATATGTTGTTAAATATTCCTCTTGTTATTTCTAGCTGTAGCTTTGTTTCAGTCAATGTTGGCAGAAAAATATTCAAAAGAGTTTCTTCCAACTCGGATAACAACAAATTCCCAACAGGGTCTGGGTTTCTAGAACACTACCAAAAGAGACCTCCATTTCTGGAGCAGTTATCTTTGATTGAAACTGTAGGATCATGGTCTTTTAGTGGTTGACGTCAGAGAGAAGCATGGAAGCCAAGAGATACACCTGCGATAGTTCATGTATGGCCACAGTTCTATGAAGTTCCTAACAACAATTCAAATTCCTTTGAGTCATTTTTCCTCAGCAAATTACTTCTCTATAAACCGTTTAGAAACATTCAGATTGATATTGGAGTCAGCACAAAAATTATTATTCATAAATGGAGGATCCTTAGATATTGAGCTTGGCATGTCAATAGGATACCTTTAGAACCAGATACCAATGAAGAAGATGACGGTACACATGAGGATGAATTGATTCATGAGAATGACATGGATGAGTGGGAGATGTTGTCACGTCTTGTTCCTCCCAATACTGTTCAATTTTTAGACATTGATACTCTTGGTCGCAGAGACTTTGACTTGATCCATCCATGGAATAGTACTACAGGTTGGAATAGAAACTTGGAGGGCCCAACAGATTTCATGAAAAATGTACGCTCAAGAGGATCCATACCAAATGTCTCACATTCTAGGTCAGCTTCTCCATCCTCTTTTTTTGATAAGCAACGTCTTTGTTTTGAAACTATTATTGAACATTTCCATGAAGGACCTAATGCAGACCCACTGAAGATGATAATTCAAGGAATTGCAGGGACAGGAAAGTCTTACCTTATACATTGTCTTGGACATGAATTTTCAATGCATTCCATAAATGGAAAAAGCCCTTTTCTATTGCTGGCACCTACAGCAATAGCTGCGTTCAACATACGAGCCAAAACAATTCACTCGGCCCTTAGAATCCCTATTAAAGACTTCAAATCTTTACAGGGTCAGTCACTTTTTGTATTGCAAGAGGAAATGCGATATGTTACACACATTTTAATTGATGAAATGAGTTTCATTGGGCCAAGGTTGTTCATACAAATTGATTCACGTCTTCGGGAGGCATTTCCTGAAAAAAGGCCAGTTCCTTTTGGTGGGAGATCAATGATTCTTGTTGGAGATCTTTGGAAATTGCCTCCTATCAAATATAAACCATTGTACGTAGGAAACACGACTAGCAGGGTGTTATGGAAATATTTTAGAAAGGTTGTTACATTGGACACGATATTTCGTCAACAAGGCACATATCCAAATCAAGTCAAATTTAAGAGGTTGCTAACCAACATCACAAATGCAAACCCAATAGTGGATGATTGGAATCTTTTAATGCCACGAATAGATGCAAATATGGATGGTACTAAAAGTAATACTTTTAGTTCATAAATCCATTTGTTTCCTACGAACAGCTTGGTAAATGTACATAATCGATGCATGCTAAAGTCACTTGGAATTCCTATAGCACGATGCATTGCTGAACATACGAAGAATAATTTTTTTTTAATGCTGATGATGACTAGCTTCAATAATAAGTGCTTTATGTCCTGGTTAGCGAGTGATGCTGACATGTAACTTGTGGGTGGAAGCAAGGTTGGTAAGTGGAGCACTTGGGACAGTTGAAAACATCTTTTTATCTGATGGATCCAAACCACCACAACTGCCAATGTATGCTACAGTCTCATTTGATGATTACATTGGTTTACCATGGGACATCAGATATCCCAAAATTGTTCCAATAACACCTATTGCTAGAGGAAATCACAAGAAAATCCCATTGTGTATGGCTTGCGCTCTTACCATACACAAATCACAAGGTTTGAATTTACAAAGGGAAACCATTGATATCGGTATTGTAGAGGGGCAAGGTTTAACTTTCACATCAATTTCAAGGGTAAAATCTATTGATGATTTATGAATATCTCTGCCATTTACATTTGAAAGGTATTAAAAAATGGCGAAAAGTGCATATGCTACAATCAAGAAAAAAGAAGAACAACGGTTGGAATCCATTTCAGCTTAAAGATCACAACTATCAGGTTATTAGGTAACTTGATTGTTTATTGTATAAATATTTATATTGACATGTTTCATTGTTATTATTTGAATTGGTAGGAAGAAATATAGATTGCAAGAGAACAAACCAATTTACAAACTAACATAGTTTAATCTCTATTTATTCATTGTCTTTTCATATAGTTGTCGAGAATAAGATTTTTTCATATATGTTAACATGCACTTTTTCAATATGTTCAATTACAATTCAATTGACAAGCATTTGTTAAACTGTATTACGACATAAAAACATAGTGGCAGCCATTATTTTTTTTACTAATTTATTTGGATTTTTGTTCGTCATATTCTTTTCTATGTGTTGACAGAGTAAAGATATAGTTAGTTATCTATTTTTTTTTCATAAGATCCTCACAACTAAATGTAATTTTTTTTAATTTGGTTTTATCGATTAAATGTGAACATACTGATGAAATGTGCCAGAAAAACAGTATTGAATGATAGATTATGAGATGGCATGCCAATGATTTTGACATATATAACCATGACCATGCATGTTACCATTTTATGCAACTTACATTTTTGTTATATTGTATGATTTAATTGTTATTGATATATTATATTTTTAGTGCTTATGCCACATTTCCTCCAATGTTGTCTATTGTATCATTTGGTTAACATTATGTTCGAATTCATAAAACCATATATGTTTTTATTTTCCATATCTTTGCGTCAAATCCAAATAAAAAATGGATGTAAAAAAAATCAAACATCATCCAACAGTATGCATCAGACACCTCATAGATGAACCAAGATTGAGGCGCCGATTTCAGATACATGTTCTATATCCTAGAAGAGGAAAACTTTCCAAACCAGAAATTCAAAAGGAGATAGGGAAGAAATTTGGCATTACTGGTACACAACAAATATTTATTTACGGTTTTCGTACGTATGGACAAAGATCTTCAGGTTTTGGGTTGGTATATGGCAAGCTTGAGGATGCAATAAAATATGAGCCTAACTACAAATTGGTGAAGAACGGAATTCGTGATCTTGGCAAGAAAACCCAAAAAAATACTGAAAAAAAAACAAAGAAAATTCATGGTGTCATGCCAAGAAAAAAAAAAGATTGTTGAGCCACTGTCATCACCATCTGCATAAAAAAAATAGTGAGAGTTTCTTTTCTTTCTGTTTGCATCATTGTATTTATTCAGTATATCGTTGCATACAGTTATCTAAATGTGTTGAAGATATTTTATAAGTTTGAATAATATTTTGAATTTTAATTTGTTCCTAAGTAATCTGTTGTCAACCTATATCTTATTTATAAGTAGTTTAAATACCTTTGTGTGCTGGTTCTAATAAATTATTTTTATGATTTGTTATGTTTATGTTGTAATATGGTAATGTTGGTTGCTAGATTTTTTTTACATGATGCCATTAATTAAACTGTTTTGTAGTAGTTGGGTTTATTTTTGTTTTGAATTTATTTTCGCATTCTGAAATCGATGAGGGGTTGTCTTGGATTCTCAAGTTCATTGGTGCTTATGGTGTCTTTTGCCATTGGCTCATGGTTGTCTTCTACTGTGTCTGTGTTGAGCAAAGAAATTATTTTTATCATTTACTATGTTTCTGTTGGTAATAACTATGTATATTTAATTTTATTTATGAGTAGCTTAAATAGCTTTGTGTGTTCGTTCAAAGAAATTATTTTTATGATTTGTTATGTTTCTGTTGGAATATGGTAATGTTGTTTACTCGATTTTTGTTACATGATGCCATTAATTAAATTTTTTTGTAGTAGTTGGGTTTATTTTTGAAATTCTATATTGATGTGCAAGAATGTTGAAATTCCATTCATATACTATGATTTGGAAACTTGCGGTGTTACTCATTTAGCAGTTGATGAAAGATCGTCGCTTCCAAATCACCATCTACCATTTCCAGCAAACAATCAATGCAGTAACATTATCATGTATAAGAATTTCTTTCCTCTAACTCCAAGCATGGTTTTATTCAATGATCTTCTCCCACTCCCTCCGACATTGTTTCAGTCCCTATAGGATTTTGGCATTGAATTCAATAGGTTTATGAGTCTTTGTAAAAAAAACTATGTTTTAGTTTTTGCACTTTGTGCAAATTTTGGTGTGTTTTGGTTTCAAATAAAACATGTCTTCAGCCCATGAAGCTTTTTATAAAGGATATGGAAATTTTGAGTGGCTATGTTCGAGTTTTTTGCTTCAAATCACTATTTACTATTTTTATATAGTAAATAAACAGATTTATTTACTATATAACATCAAAATTTATTGGCTATATCAATCATTTAATGGAAACAATACTTCACATCTTTTAAATAGTACAACTAATATTACATATCTTGACCTCACACACTAAAAGATTGCATTATCAACAAATGAATAAACAAAGCATTCGATTTCAACTCGGTATGATAACAAACATTGCACATTAAAGAACACATTTTTTGCACTTGAAATAACAAAGATATTCCATAACTGACGATAAGGTAATTTATGATGAATTTCCGTACTAAGTTGACATAATGTCAAATGTTTTTCAACAATTGCATATATCAGTTGCTCAAATTACAATTTAAATAATCAATACAATATTTCACTTTCTCAAGTAACAATATAAATAATATATGTAATTATTGCAATTAAATTCCTAGATTTCCTCATTTTAACAATCCATACATTCATTTACATCATATTCAAGGATGCATTGCTTACTATTATATTGAAATTGTTACCTTTTGTATTCGTTTAAAATTTTTATTTTTTCATAAATATCACAAATCATAAAATATATGGAACTGAAATTGCTTAGAAAATAATTTAGTTTCACATTAAATAAACATCAATTAAACAACTGTTGCAGTATTCCAGTCTACGAAAACATCTCAGTACAAACATTGCAGATTATATAACAATTATTCCCACTTGAAATAACAAATATATTCCATACGTGCTCCACAATTGACATTCACGCCTTGTTCAAATGAAAACAACATAACTAACGATCTTGTAATTTATGATGACTTTCTATACATCGCATGTCACAAGACACCATAAGTAGTAATGAACATCAGAATCCAAGATAGCCCTTCATCAATTTCAGAATGCAATAAGAAATTCATAATAAAACTAAACCCAACTACTACAAAAAAATTTAATTAATGGCATCATGTAACAAAAATTCAGTAACCATCATGACCATACAGCAATGTCACAATTCAACTTAATGCTCACTCACTATGATGATCCACCATAGCACTTCATGCATTAAACATATAATTGTCTTA
>LPNX010287999.1:73744-128236 GCA_001517045.1 Pseudotsuga menziesii | reverse complement strand
GTTTAAAAATAAAACCTTTAAGCTTGATTAAAATAAAATAAAGTGGTTTATTTCAACTATATTTGCTTTTTTTTATGTTAATGAGAGTAAAAACTAAATGTAAAAATATATTAAAATTTTACTTTCTTGAATCACGAAGATTTAAAACAAGTTTAAATATCTCAATGTGAAATTATGAATTCACCATTTAAAAACAATCTCTATATAGTTAAAATTATTACTAGATAAATAATTTAATCTTAATCTTTATTTAATCTTTATGATCAATATAGAGCAATTTTTTTATAGATAAAATTACTTAAATTCAAATCCAATAGTTCAATTTCATTCATTAATACACATTTTTCTAGATGTGAATCAAAATCATTTTTTTTTATTTGATCATGTTAATTTGTAAAAAATGCTCATTTGATTCATTAAGTGCATAAAAGATCAATATTTTGTGATATTGTTACAAAATGAAATCAATAGAGTTAATACGAACCAAAGCATAAAAGTAACTCAAATAAGATAAAAAAAAGGTATACATAAGCATCTTCAAATAGCCCAAAAAACCCTAAAAGTCAAATGACAATGATAAGTCAAACCACCACTTCTTAATTTCATGAAAACCAAGTCAAGAAATCTAATAACCCACCTAGGTAAGCAAGAAAAATAAGATAAAAGAAAAGTAAAAGTTAAGTATCTACAAAATTTACATGGGGAGGCCTTTTGATTTTACAAAAAATCAACGGGAGTTGTTGGGGTGCCAACAAAACCTAGTGTCAAGACCGGATAAAGGGAGATAAAATACCCCCACAAATGGAGTAGATGGTGCAATATAACCACTCCCAAACTGATGAGAAAGGAAATGAGCACTAGTGCCCCCAAGTCCAACACTAGCATCCACACCGGGACTGGCAGCGGATAATGGGATAGATGTTGTAAAATATGACATGATGAATGCAAATGAATCTATCCTAGAGGGAGTAGGCCGAGTATTAGCACCTCAGCTCTCCGAGGGAAACCTCCTATAGGAACCTTTAAAATATGACAGCTAGGGTTGTGAAATATGGGAATTACCAACCCCCGAAGGGTCGACGTAAACTAGAGTTCTAGGTATCCATATGGTTCCTCCCCCCATTCCATATGACAAATATGGAGGGAAATCCATGTTCTCATATGTAGTACTCATAATGAGAACTGTGTTTGAATCAAAGTGCACTAAAGGTTTCCTAGAACATCTAGCTCTCTTGCAAAGAGGAGGAGAAGGATTCCAAGGAGATAATACTATTAAGCGTAGAGATCAGGGAGGTGATGAAAATTGATCCAAAATGACTCAAAAGAACAAAGACTCAACTAATTACAAACCCTAAATCCATCTAGCGCACAAAGAGCACACCCGTAATCAAACTAAGTCATATGTAAACAACCAAAGATGGAGGATAAGTGGGGTACCAAAATGCAGTAGGTATGTCTCTCCTAGGAGAGGCCCGAGACTCCCATACACCTACAAGTAGAGGTATGTAACCAATTATAGTGTCCCCCATCTTGAACACATATAACGATGGTGCTGTCCAACCCCTACCTGGCCAAGAAACTCACAGAATAACCTCTAGAAGAACCCCCTTTAATACCTAGGTAAGGAAACTAAGGTCACCCCAATATAACCAATGCTTAGGTGGACATTCACATGAGGGATCTATCATATGGGAACAGTAACAAATCCCGAAGCTCAAAAGCACCAAAGGTACCTCAAATGTTAGTTTTTCAACATTAATCCAGCATTATGTTAGGATCTTTACTAAGAGAATAACAAGCACAACAATCAAAACACAAGAGACAATGAACACAGTGTTTTCCTTGGGGAAACCATAAAGGAGAAAACCCCGCAACTTCCTCAGAGATAGAATCAGCACCATAACAGTAAACACCCAAAACAGAAAGTGATCTCCCAACAACAGTAATCTTCTTCTTGTCTAGCTCCAGTATCTTCTCCTTCCTCAACTATGCACTACAATTGAGTGTGGATGAGTTGTGTGATAAATAGAGACTCCAGTTCTCTATTTATACTAATCCTGACATGACTAAAACCCTACCAGGGCCGACCTCTACTATGAGAGTCTAATAACCCTAGTGCCCCAGAACTGTGAGGACTTTAACCCTTAGACAATTGGAGGGTTACCCACTATGACTTAACATGACTTGTTTACATTATTGATCCTCTCAATCAGAACATTGGTGCATGACAATATAACTCAATTATATTATAGATACATCCTAGAATAAACATTGGGTTACAATACATAAGATACATAGATGAATACATTCCAAAGTTACAAATACATCAACACTCCCTCTTGACTAGGAAGGTATTCTTTCGACATGATTTTCAGCATTGGTCTTCTTCTCTGCATCAACTGGATCATCTCGTCATCTACATTTCAAGTCTTCTGAGTCTTCAAGTCATCTTCATCTTCAAGTCATCTTCATATTCAAGTCATCGAATCTGGATCATCTCTCGATCTGGATCATCATGGGACATCACCACTGGATTTGGATCATCTCTCGATCTGGATCATCACTGGCTATCATCACTGGATCTCGATCATCGCTCGATCTGGATCATCCCTGGTGCTATCTCATGATTCTTCTTCTCACAGGAAGTTCTATAGAGACAGCCCTTTTTCATGCTAGTTGTAGGTCTATCCTCCATGTAGGTCTTCTTCAGCACTTATATCTGACCTACTCGTTAGAAAGGCATACTATTCACATCCATCCAGGCTGGAACACATCCTACTCACAATGATGGAAGAGTTATGTACTTCCATCCAGGATGGAACACATCCTACTCACAATGATGGAAGATTTTATCACTTTCATCCAGGATGGAACACATCCTGCTCACAATGATGAAAGACTCTCATCCAGGCCGGAACACATCCTGCTCACAATGATGAAATATTTATGCACTTCCATCCAGGCCAGAACACATCCTACTCACAATGATGGAATATTTCTGCACTTCCACCCAGGATGGAACACATCCTACTCACAATGATGGAAGACTCTCATCCAGGATGGAACACATCTTTCTCACAATGATGAAAGATTTATGCACTTACATTCATCCAGGTGGGAACACATCCTGCTCACAGTGATGAAAAGGCTCTGCACTTACATCCATCCAGGCAGGAACATAGCCTGCTCATAGTGATGGAAGGGCTCTGCACTTACATCCATCAAGGAGGGAACACATCCTGCTCACAGTGATGGAAGGGCTTGCACTTGCATCTGATATTGTAGGAACCAATCCTACAATCATATCAGAATGGCCCCGAGTCCTCCTCGAATGAGCTACCTGGTAACTGACCAGGTGCCTCCATTCTCCTAGAGAATGACAATTGCCCTTACATTTGACCTGCTCGTCAGAATGGCCAACACTCACATCTGACATGGAAGGAACTTAATTCTTTAGCCATGATAGAATGGTTCAACCCTTACATCTGATCAAGTCGGAACACATCCCTCTATCACATCAGAATGGCTACTCAGTCCTAGATTGAGTGTTCCTAGTACCTCACCAGAAAGCTCCATTCAAAGAATGGCAATTTCCCTTACATCTGTCCTACTCGACAGAATGGATAGAACTCATATCTAACATGGAAGGAAGCAATCCTCTCACCATGACAGAATGGCCCAGCCCTTACATCTAACCATGGAAGGAACCAATCCTCTCACCATGTAAGAATGGCTATGGGACTCATCACTTTCCCTTAGAGGAAACCTCAACCTGGAGAACACCAAGCTTCTCCTTGAAGTACTTGAACTTCACCCTAGCCAATGGCTTCATCAACACATCAGCTATCTGTTCTTCTGTCGCAACATACTAAAGCTTCACTGCTCTCTTCTGCACCATATCCCTAATATAGTGATACTTGATCTCAATGTGCTTCGACTTGTCATGGAACACTGGATTCTCTGACAACTTCACGCAACTTTGGTTATCACAATGTATACCAGTAGCATCCAACTAGAGATCAAATATATCAGACAGTAACTTCTGTAGCCATACTGCCTCACAACTAGTTGAACAAGCTGCAACATACTCTTCTTTAGCTATAATCAGTGCCACACAGGATTGCTTTCTGCTAAACCAAGAGATCACACCTGATCCCATACTGAAGCAACACCCTGAAGTGATCTTCCTATCGATAGAACTGCCTTCCCAATATGAATCAACATAACCCTCCAAGTTAATCTTCTGATTTGCATCGTACTTGAGCCCATAATCAACTGTACCCCTTAGGTACCTCAGAATATGCTTTGCAGCAATCAAGTGAACATTTCTCGGATCTGTCAGGAACTAGCTCAAGGTGTTCACAGCAAAGCAAATTTCTGGTCTCGTGTTCATCAGGTACATCAATGATCCAATCATCTGATGATACATCGTAGCATCAACCAACTTTGATGAAGCATCACTCAATAGCTTTAGGTTCGATGCCATAGGTGTGGCCATATCCTTGCAGTCCATCATCCCAAAACTCTTCAAGATCTCTACTGCATACTTCCCTATCCAAGGAAGATTCCATCTGTACTCTGCCACACCTCCATACCTAGAAAGTAATGCATCATCCCCAAGTCCTTCATTTCGAACTCAACAGCAAGATTTCTCTTTGTATCAGCAATCAACCCATCCATACCTGTCATAAATAGATCATCTACATATAGTAGAAGCATCACTGGGTTGCGATCCTCAACCTTGTAGTAAAGGTTGGGATCTGCTTTACTCTTGGTAAAGCCCAAACTGGATAGAAAGCTATCAATTCTACTGTACCAGGTCTTGGGTGCCTGTTTCAAACCGTACAGGGATTTCTTCAATCTGCACACATGAGACTCCCTGTCATGTGTCTCAAAACTGAGTGGTTGTTCTACATATACTTCCTCTTCCACTACACCATTCAAGAAAGCAGTCTTGACATCCATCTGGTGCATCTTCCATTTCATCACTGTAGCCAGAGCAAGTACTGATCTGATGGAAGTGTATCTGGCTACAGGTGCAAAGGTTTCTTCGTAGTCTATTCCTTCTTTCTGAGAGAAACCCCGAGCTACAAATCTTTCTTTATATTTCTCAATGCTACCGTCTGCAGCATGCTTGATCTTGTAGATCCATTTGGAAGTTACAACTGACTTCCCATTTGGTCTTGGAAAAACATCCCAAACATCATTCTTCATGATTGATTGGTATTCTTAGATCATAGCATCCTCCCATTCTTTTTTTTCTGCCGCTTCTTCATAACTGGAAGGTTCTTTATCAATAAAATCACATAGTAAGGCTACATACCTAGAGCAGGATCTGGTCCTCTTTCTTTCTCTGTGATTCTCTTCTGGAGCCCCATATATTTCCTCACCTTGGATAAGTTCAAGTACCCAAGTAGGTTTCCTCCTATGAGGATTCTTCTCCAAAGGTGGATCTACAGGCCTTTGTGGTTCTTCAAAATCTCGATCTTCTTCTTTATCTTCTTCGTTCATGGTTGTATCATGAATTCTGGGTGCTTCTGATTCATCAGGTTCTTCAGCAGGTCTCTTTCTGGATTTGTTGTAAGCTGTGTCTTCATCAAATATCACATCCCTACTGATGTCAATCTTCTTGTATCCTGGGAAATATATTCTGTAAGCCTTCGAGCTTTCAGAGTATCCCACAAATATACCCTTCTTTCTTGAAGGATCTAATTTTGTTCTCTTCTCTTTTGGAATGTGTATGTACACAGCGCAGCCGAATATTCTGAGATGGTTGACTTCTGGTTTCTTACCGGAGAAGACTTCTTCAGGAGTCTTGTTATCGAGTACTCTATGTGGAGTATGGTTCTGTACATACACCGTTGTTCTACCATCTTCTGCCCAAAGATGCATAGGAATATCTTGATCATGAAGCATGGCTAGTGCAGCTTCCATGATAGTTCTATTCTTCCATTCCGCAATCCCATTCTGTTGTGGATTATAAGGAGTGGACAACTCCCTCTTAATCCCTGATTCTTTGCATAGCTCTTTGAATTCATTCGAAGTGAATTCTCCGCCATTATCTGATCGAAAAGTCTTGATCTTATTTTTAGTGTGGTTCTTAATCAAGGCTTTGAATTCCTTGAATTTTCCAAATACTTTGTCTTTGTTCTTCATGAAGTAAACCCATGTCTTCCTAGAAAAACCATCAATAAAAGAAACATAGTATGCATACCCGCTTAGTGAGTTTGATGACATCGGACCACATACATTGGAATGGATGATTTCTAGTATGTCTTTGGATTTGCTTTCGCTGCTGGGAAATGTCTTCTTTGTATTCTTTCCTCTCGCACATCCTTTGCAGACCCCATCATGTTTTTCTTGGAATTGTGGAAGACCTTCAATAGATTTGCTTGCAATAGGTAGTGCTCTGTAATGCACATGTGCAAGCCTTCTATGCCAAAGCTCATTTGGCTCTACTATGTCATGGATCAAGGCTTGTTCTGGATGGCCCTTCAATTTGTACAATCCTCCTTCTTGTTCTCCAATCACCACTACATCATCGATAGTATTTCCTCTTGGCCACATGATGACTTGACCATCTATGAATGCAACCCTCATTCCTTTTGCATCCAATGATGATATGGAGAGAAGGTTCTTCTTGAGTCCTGGCACAAACAATAATTCTTTCATTCTTAGAGACTTACCACAGTCTAGTTTATATGAATATTCCCCACTACCTTTTATTGGATATTGGTAGTCATCTCCTAGCTTCACCTTGTGAGGTAATTCATGTTCTGACAGTCTCACAAAGGATTCCTTGAATCCAGTCATATGTTTGGAAGCCCCACTGTCTATAAGACAATCATCACTACCATGATTAATGTTACCTGTGAGAGAGGAGATCAAAACATATTCATCTTCGCTTGAAGAATCTTCACTTTCATATCTGGATCTCTTCTTGGATGCTTCATCATCCTCTGCAGCATGAGCATGATGTCTTCTTTTGTTCCCCTTCTTCTTATGATAGTGGACCTTGTTCTTAGGACAGTCTTTTGAAAAGTTTCCTATTTCATCACATGTATAACATCTTAATCTAGATGGGTCCTTTTTATTGTTATCTCTATGATGAGGATTCTCACCTTTGAAATGATGAGTTTTTCTTCTGCCTCTCTTGGAGTGAACTGTGAGAGCTTGATATTCATTTCCCATTTTCTCTTCTCAAGCTGCTATCCGAGCTTCTTATTGAGAGCATTCTTCCCATAGTCTACTAAACTTGACTAGATTCTTTCTAGCACAGATTCCTTGGATGAAAGAATCCCATGATCTAGGAAGGCCATTCAAAGTAGTCATCACAATTTCTACATTTTCCACTTCTTCATCAACAGCTTCTAATTGTTCCTTGATCTGAGAAAACCTTGTGAAGTAGGACTGGATAGTCTCTGTATTCTGAATTTTCACATTCTTCAGCTGATTCCTCAGAGTCATTTTCTAGTTTATGTTCTTCCCTTCAAACAATTTGGTTAGGGCATCAAACATAGCTTTAGGTGTCTTGAGAGAGGACACCTATGGGATAAGGTGATCCTTGATAGAATCAGCAATGATCATCTTTTCCATAACCATATTCTTCTTATGTAATGCCTTTGCCTCATCTCCCTCTGGAACTGGAACCTCCTCATGAATGTAGGAGTCTAATTCATTCTCTTCCAGGATCAGGGAGATCCTATACTTCTAGGCTTGGAAATTATCAGCTCCCTCAAGCTTATCATCAAGCTTGGTATGATGAGACATATTTAAAATGAGAATCTCAAATGGAAATACAAGATATCTTAGATCTTACCAGGTTCAATATGTCGGATCTAAAACTTGAGCTGAAATCCTACAGAGCTGGTTCAGGAGCAAATTAGGGTTTTGCTTTTCCATAGTTTTGTTCACCCAAATGCCTTCAAATTTGTCCCTAACTTTGATTTTGGGGAGGAGACCAATCCAAGCCTAGGCTCATTGAAAAATTCCTCTTCTGTGAAAATCCCTAATTTCCAACAGCAGTGACAGATCCAAAACTGAAAAACCTCATAATTGGATTCTGCTTCGACAGAAAGATGCACCCTAAGGAGGAGAGTTATTCCACCTTAATTTTTCTGAAAATTTGTGGAGGAAGATCAACAAACTAGGAATCCCTAGTTCCCGCAGTTGCACAGTGTCTTCTTCTCAGGTTAGCTCTGATACCATTTTAGTTTTTCAACATTAAGCTAGCATTATGTTAGGATCTTTACTGAGAGAATAACAAGCACGACAATCAAAACACAAGACACAATGAACAAAATGTTTTCCTCGGGGAAACCATAAAGGAGAAAACCCTACAAATTCATCAGAGATAGAATCAGTAACAAAACAATAAAATCCCAAAATAGTAAGTGATCTCCCAACAGCAGTAATCTTCTTCTTGTCTAGCCCCAGTATCTTCTCCTTCCTCAACTATGCGCTACACTTGAGTGTGGATGAGTTGTGTGATAAATAGAGACTCCAATTCTCTATTTATACTAATCCCAAGATGACTAAAACCCTACCAGGGCCGACCTCTACTAGGAGAGTCTAATAACCCTAGTGCCCCGGAACTGTGGGGACTTTAACCCTTAGACAATCAGAGGGTTACCCACTATGACTTGACATGACTTGTTTACATTATTCATCATCTCGATCGGAATATCGGGGCATGAAAATATAACTCAATTATATTATAGATACATCCTGGAATAAACATCGGGTTACAATACATAAGATACATAGATGAATACATTCTGAAGTTACAAATACATCAACATCAAAATCCTCCAGATATGAATAAGATCCTGGAAATATCTTTGGTTCTCAACATAAAGTGGCAAGGGGTTATCTCCACCATAAATGTGTGGGATGCCTCATGCTTAACTCCTATGTAAGAGGAGCCTCCTGAGAACACTAATTATACCAAGGATTTCACTTCTCACATGGACAGACACCTACCTGTTTGGTTTCATAGTCTTGGAAATATTTACTCACAACACCCCATTCCAAGACTCTAAAATCCTAAGCTTGTTGGTGCACCTCTATTAAATAAAAATGTGTAATGAATTTTAATTTAAGTGTTAATTTTAAGGCTATGATTACTCAAGGGTAATAAATGTGCAACTTGTGAGGGTATGACTCAACAATGTTCAGTAAATATGCACACCTAAAAATCAATTCCTAGTGTAACTTGTTTTTAATCATGAAAAATGGGGTATGCCACTACATGTAATGAAAAACATTCCTATCAAATGCCCATGCAATCATTCCTATATGAAAATATAATCACTAATTCCATCTAATCAAACTTAGTGCAAGTACCAAATCAATGCAATGCATAATGCAATAAAAATGCAAAGACAAAATATTTTTGTATTTCAATATAGATGCAATAAAAATGATAATAAAAAGACCCTACAAACTCCTAGACCTCCCAGCAAGAAACAAACCAGACAGGCAAGACACTGAGACTAAGAATGCCAACGCACTAATAATAAAACAAGAAGGAGATAAAACAAGAATAAATTTCAAAGAAATTCAATAAAAAAGAACATCTCTGGTCACAACAAAGGCAGTCAACAGGAAGCACAGGGACCTAGGAAGACTCAACAATATTCACAACCTAATGAGAACCTCCACACATCCAAATATCAAGCACAAAGAGAGATATACATGATTGTTCATGAAACAATAACATATGTACATGACTGTATATACTGCAGCTTGCGTATATACATGACTCTAAGTTCTATGACCCACATATATAAAGGAGTAGGTGGTAAAGAATAAGCCGTGACTCAAATTACTTCAAGGGATTTCCAATAACTCAACCAACCACTAAACGTGACATAGAAACAAAAAAAATCAGAGAGAAAATCAAGCCAATTATGCCCCTAAGCCACAACAAAAGGGAAATCCCCAATAGAGTCACCAATTCTGTTACATATAAGATCTCCTATGGCTTGGGGTAGACCATAACAGACTGGACGACACTAGAAATAAACCCATTTCCAATGATTCTAAATATAAAAGAATTACTAACATTAAGGGACCGAGGGGGCGTACCTTATTATTGACATTTGAAGTAGATCCCCATTGATCTTTCAATCAAACTTGTATCTACACATTTCCCTCAACAACAAAAAACTATACAAGCATGATATATGTAAAGCATTAGAATATAATCTAGCATGTTATATTCAAAAACATAATCAAGTAATTAGATCCATGGATAGAAAATATTTATAATTACAAATGCAATGGACGAAAAAATGATATTTCTATTAACATGAATATAGATAAAGATGAAAAAATCTGTTGGCACATCGTCGAAACAGAGAAACTGAGTCTGTTCACTCGGGACTCCACCACTTAAATCCTCCATATAAAGGAAAACTCATAAATATCAAGGAAAGATTGGGAAATAACACTAATGGTTGCTTCAAGGACAAAGTGATGTAGACTCAAGTACATAAGAATGGGGCACAATTCTACTATAGTATATTTTCCCTCCAAGTTCTTTGTTTCTAATGCTTCATAGTAGCTCAATTTATATCCCTTCTGTAGGAGGTGAAGGGTCAAAGTGGAGTGTTTCCTAGCATATGGAAGGCCAAGGGACAAGTCCTTCACTACTTAGTGGGGAGAAACTCCAAATATTTTTTGTTTTTGAGCACATTTCCCGATGTATCTGGGTGATAGTGGTGGAATATGCATATATGTGGGTTGTAAACTTGTGAACCATGTGTGTGTGTGTGTGTGTGTGTGTGTGTGTGTCTTTTAAGGGGTTCTAATGGAACACCAGGGTCATAGTGAGAAAAAATGGGTCAAAAGAGTCTTCATAGGGACATGGATAAGCCATCAAAGCATTATGTATCAGGTGTGTCAAATCACGTTGTAACAGGTTTCATTGAAGGAAACCCTACCTTCTCCAATCTCTAGGTAAAACAAGATTAGGGACATGGAACTAAATGGGAAATAAGTATTGTAGCTGAAGACCCATGCAACAAATGCAATGAAATAAATGGTTAATCAATCCAAGTCATGGATTTCATTTTATGGCGAGTTGAAGCTTTAAACCAATAACCATTTAGGGGCACATGTTGATTCGGTCAAGGGTCCTAGATCAAGAACTGAGTAATATAATCAAGTTTTGCAACTTCCAATAGGTGTGTATAGGCATTCTAGCTATGATGAATCCATCCATGGGATATCAAGAAATATTTTTTGTGAATTTGATCCCCAATGCAAAATTTGCATTGGGACTCATTAAACTAAACCCTAGCTTCTCATATTTCTAGGAAAGGAAAGATTCAAGCCATTACACTTGATGAGATAGGGATTTTATAGATGAAGCCCCGTTTCTTGGATACAATGAAGTTAATAGTCCGTCAATCCAAATCCCATATTTTAGTTTATAGTGATTTCTCACTGACATCCAAGAGCCATTGAGGGACACATGTTGATTTGGTCGAGGGGCCTAGATCTAGATATAAGAAGAAGAACCAAGTTCTAAAACTTCTAGTAGGTGTGAATAGGCTTGGTGGATGCAAGGAATCCATACACCTACTTTTGGGGAATATTTTTTTGAATTTGATCCCCCAATGAAAAAATCCCATTGGATCTCATTAAACAAAATCCTAGTTTCTTAAATTTCTAGGTAGGAAAAACATTGGTGCATAGCACTGGAAGGGAAATGGGTGTCCTAGCTGAAGCTACATGTCCCAAAAGCTATAGAGTCGATTCGAGTGTTGAAGCATATCGTTCGATAGGGGTTCATGCTTTGTCGACACCGTTAAATCATTGATCTCCCTTAGCATCCACTCAGATAGGCTTTACCATGCCCAACAACACATGCGAAGCAGATGAAGTCTCACCCGAGATGTTTGAGGGAGAAATTTCAGAACCACGTTTCTGTAGTAAGAAGAAGGATTGTGCATCTATTGTGTACCTATCGAAAAATTACTTCATAGATATAGACAAAGGTTTGCTTTCATGAATTCATATCAAATCGCATCAACATGTTTAGATCGCAACAATATAATTACTCATAAACAGATCAATCACCATAACATTATTTAAAACAAAGAAACATCACATCATTCAGAAAGAATAGTCATACTGCAGTATTGGTTCATTCACATTGCATAATTCATCATAGAAAAGAAGAAAGACATAAAAGCAAAGTGTTTCCATCAAAACTTCGTCATGTCATATTACTTCCACATCAAAATAGGTTCTCAAAAACTTCTCCACAGTTGCGAAAAAATAGAATTCGGTCTTCCATAGAACACAATTTAGCATAAGGTCCCAGATATCATAGCATAACAATCATAATGTTCTCAAAAATATATCTCCAAATATATCTCAACATTACATTCCTATCTCTATTTATAGGCCTATGTTTTTTACAAAATGGTCCACTTTGATCAACTTCCTAACTAACTTGGACCAAAAATACAAAACTATGTCCAATTCCAACAAATTTATGACCAAGCTAACTCTTTGTCGAATTTCCCTCCTTGCGCGCCATATTTCACATTGCACATCATCTTTCTCCTTACGCATAATATTTCTCCTTGCGCATCACCCTTAGTGTTGTACAACGTATCTTCCTCAAAACCATCTACCAATAGGCCCCCAACACAATCTTGTGGCTCACCCTCGAGCCACGTCATCTAGAAATAGTGTAGCCACTTATTTTGATCTTAAAATCCTCATATTGTTGTTTGAATTCTTTTACTTTATCCTTCGTCTTGTCACTGATCTCCATACAGTCTGTGACATCCCATTCAAGTGGATGTTTGACAATCTTCACAATTACTTCTCTTCAGCCTTCCTACACTGCTTGAAGTGTAGTTACTTCTTTCGGCGATATCTACTAGCCAATATCCTAAAATTACTCAATCCAAGTTGTGCATTGCTATTATTGCTCCCACGCCTTCGTGACGCGCTGCTGCAACTCCTTCAACTCCATCATCTTTGTCACTTGTACAACTAGGGGCATCACTCTAAGTGATGTACACAGTGCAGCCAACTGCTCATATTCTTCCCTCACTTGTGCATTAAGCTGCTCTAATTTTTCATCCTAAACCCTCCTACCCCAGAAATGCATGGTGGCATATGTAATCATCTTGGACTCTTTCTCAATATCCTCAAGCTGTATTGTGATGTCTTCAATGGAAATCTTGCGCTCCGCAACTTTCTCTTGAGGTGTGCCTAGGTTCACTAGTTCCTGCAAGTATTCAAGGTCACATTTAAAGCATCAACGACTTGTCCTATCTTCTGCACTTTGGATTAGACATCCATTTCGTCCGATATTTTTTATATTTCTTGACAGGAAACACAAATTACCTTTTCCAACCACACTTTGTCGTCCCACAACTGCGCCTTCTCAATGACTAGCCTATCCTACTCCTTCTTCAAGTTCTCGATCTCTTGATTCACTACCTCTTCTCTCTCCTCTAGCTTCAATAGGTGGGGACCGATCATATGGTCACGGTCGACCAACTCTTGTGTAGCCAAATTTTGCAACCGCACGAAGGTGTGAGTTGATAACTCGTTCATGTCCAGTATGATTGTTTCAAATTGCTGCAATGATGCATTAATGTCCTCACTCTGAGTTTCTAATTCTTGCAATAGAATTGACATAATCCTAACCTACTTCCATGTACTAGTCTATCATGTTCTATGCAACAATTTTTCCTCAGAAAATATTTCCAATATAAAATTAATCAAAGATGTTAGTTGTGAATTTACCTCTTGGAATCCTTCCATCGATAGTTGCCTGAGTTGAGTCTGAGTTTTAGTAATCATTGTTTTGATTGACACAATGATGCAGTTCACGTGTTCATCCTCCATTGGAACTATGCCGCTGGCCTCTCATTTCTATTTTCCTATCTTTGTTCTTGTTTCCTTGTATTGCCCCTCCACTTCTGAATCTCTCAGAGTCCTTAATGATTCTACTTGCAAATATTGATCTCTTTCTTGTACCGGTTATTTATTCACTAGAACATCAGCTAAAGGTCTCGCCTCTACACTTTATACTTCCTTCTAACTAACCGGATCCCTTCATGTCGCGGACTATTCTGCCACTATTGCATCCAAATCCTCTTCAGTTAGCTTAAACTACATATCTAACCACTGTTTCTCCTGGTATATCCTCGATTGCACATGGATTGCATGCGGGCCTATGGAGAATTTTATGACTCGTCTATATTTCACCACCACTTCCTTAGATAACAACAGAATGTTGGCAACTGTAACTTGCAACACATCCCAATACAACCAAAACTATATTGCACAACCCTACAATCAGTTGTCCTGGCTGAGATACCACAAGTTTTGATACTTGGCTCCCTTACAAACTTTTTCAATTTCAACATCCATGCCCTGATAATCCTTAGGATCCATCCATGTGACCAAGATGATCAAAATTATCAGCCAACTATAGGTAATTGGTTGCTTCCCCTCTTGGACTAGCATTGCATCTTCATTCATTTGGTTCAGTAGAAATTAATACCAATTCATCTGTATGCCTTCGGTGCACAACTCAGCACATGTGATGACTCCCGAAGTACATTGTTTTGGTTGATTCTTCCACACCACCTTAATGGCTAGAATATTTTTTGTGAGATGAACAACCTTGTCATTGATTGTATCTGCTACATATGCCCACTTGTCGCTATTGAATCCGTGCTTATTTTTCAACTTTGTAGCCAACCTCTTATCATTATCTTTTCCAAGAAATTATTGCGACGGATCAAGCCCCTGCATAGGAAACCCCGTAATCTATGATATTAATTCAACAATGACTAGAACAGGCCAATTAAGCCACATATATCCACCCTGAAATCATTCCAACAATTGTTTGGCACATGCTTTGGATTTACCAACCTAACAAAATGAGGCATATAGATGAGGCCTAAAATACCCGACTTCTGAAATCCCAATGCCCACTCCTATGGGGTGTGCACGGTTGGGTTGCTCTGCATCCTAGTCCTCACCTCAAATGGATCAGTTGTACACTCTACAGATTCTAGTAGATCATGGTATTCGTATTTCATCCTCGTTAAACATGGCACAGTATTGAAAGTGCACTTCATTCCCATTGAAAACGAAGGCATATTGATCAAATACATCTAGTTCTTTGTCAGATTCCATGGATTGGTGTTGGATTTGCATGGTGGATAAATGCTAGGGATTTTCGTAGCGGTCACCCCAATCCTCGGCATGGAGGCCTCTGTTGTAGCTTCTTATTCCTCTCTAGCCAAAGTTCTCATGCTTCTCTTCCTCTACGTAGGTGACTTAGGCTGACTGGCCCCCCTCTTCTTCCACGTAATTAGTGATGATCCCATAGGCATGCTGTCCACCTCCTCTAGAATTGGAACACAAATGGCTGGAGAACCCCTAACACTCCCATGGGAAATATCTTGTAGCAAGACGAAACTCTTCATAGCTTCCAACTGTTCAGGAAACTCTCAACTATGCTCTTCACTCTCACTTAGCTCTGCAACTTGATAATTGCAATCGTGAATTTAATCCACCCCCTTCCAATTATTATAGTGCAGGATCGATCCTGTGAAATATTTCCAATCATCACGACCAAAACCTCCCTCATCTCCCAAATACAGCATCGATCCTTTTTTATCTAACGGTCAGATCGACCATTAATGCACGTCTCATCCAACAACATCACTATTTAACTAGTTTAACTGCTGCATTTACTACCTAATTTGACTTATCACATCCCTACGGACATCACCCCATTTCTTCCTAACTACGACCTCGACACGTCTGCTTACACTGCCACTTTCTTCTAGTGCACCAACCTCTTCATTACCACTTCATGTAAATAATTTAATTATTATTATTATTATTATTATTATTATATATTCAGTCTACACAATGCCTCAAGCATCACATCGTACCGAGACCTCCCTGTAGGGATTGAGGCAGCTTCCATTTATTAACATACTAAATATCACATGATTTAGTTGTTGTAACTATACCGCACCTCCCTCAGTAATGAAATTGATAACATAGGGACCCAGCCAATGCATTTTCAACTTACCTGGATGTTTCACAAACTTAGAGTCATATAGCAGCACTAGGTCTCCTTGCTAAAAGTGCTCATTCTTGATGTGTCGATCATGTAATGCTTTCTATCGATCCTGCTCAATGTGTTGATGAAATACCGTGACAAACTTGTCTTCCTTAAGTTGCACCAACTGAAATAGGCATTCTTCCAACACTCATTCATCATCCATCCCTCTCACTGCTGCGATGCACAAACTTGGAACAATATATTCCATTGGCATCACTACCTCCTTTTTATACACTAGCTTGAATGGTGTCTTCCTTATTAACCTTTTGCAATTAGTGTGATATGCCCATAAGGATGTTGGAATATTCAAATCCCAATCATCACCATTCACATTGCACACCTTTGTAAGTGCATGCTCCAACACCTTATTCAATGCTTCAACTGTTTGATTAGCTTGCCAGATGATAAGGGGTGATCTTTTTTTGATGTATCTGGAACTCTTTTATCAGTGCACTGATGGTGTGATTAGTGAAGTGACTCCCCTGATCGCTCATCAAGATATTTCGACAACCAAAACAAGTCACAACATTGGCAAATAGAAACCTTGGTGCAGTTGCAGCAGTGCAATCTTCCAGTGGTGCGACTCCTGTCCACCTTGTCAACTAATATGTCACCATGATGATATATCATCCACTGATTATTTTTCTCAGAAGGCTGATTGGACCTACAAAATACACTACCCATTTATCAAATGGCTGCAGGATTACCTGAGGTACCAAGGGCATCTCATCCATTCTTGACGGCTTCCCCATTCTTTTGCAAACATCACAAGCGCTCACATATTCTTGCGCATCACCATTGATGGTTGGCCACCATAGTCCTACATAGAGTACCTTCCTGGAAGTTTCACAACCTCTATAGTGTCCACCTGTAACTCCCACATGTGCTTTTTCTAATTCCATTTCCTTCTCATGGGGTAGGACACATCGACGTAAGATCTTAGCAGGACCCATCTTGTAGAGCTCTTTGACAATCAACTGGAAATACATGGCCCGAACAACCAACTGCTTCTTCTAATTTTTAGTGAGTCCCTCCGATGCCATTCTTGTTTCTAAAAAATGAACTATTTTATTATTGTAGTCATCAACCATTCCAATCTTGAATAACTGTGCATTAGGTAATCCATCCTTGATGTTTGTCTGTTCTTCACCTGTCTCAATTCAAAACAAATGGTCAAGTCCTGCATTCAAATGACCTAAATTCATAACGATATTAAAATCAAACTCTTGGAAGAGGTGTAGGTAATGGAATTCCACCCCCCCCAACACACGCTTATTTGTTGCACCTAAAATGTCCACTGATGCCTAAGCACCCTTCAAAGCACTTGGAAAGGAATTCATTTGGATGTTTTCTCCCACTCTTGAGTAGGATGGCACACTTTTTCCATTATGATAGAGCACTGATTCCTAGTTTTCATTGACATTAGGTGCCACCAACTCCTTTACCCTATTCATAGGAAGCGCCAATTCCTTTACCCTCTCAGTAAGAAGCGTCAACATACTTAAAAAGGGAAAAAATGAAGTTTTGAAAAGCTTCCATACAAAATCTCTCATGGAGGAAGTTCCTATCAGTTAGGGATAGATGGAACTCCACCTCATAACCCTTAGGGATAATCCCCTATCCCTTTCCTAAATAATCTCATCTCATATGAGCCTCCCTTCGCCTATAAAATAAGGCTTCATGGACTATATGAGGGTAGACCAAAAGGGCATTTTTATGCTGTTGGATTGAAGTCTGGCATTGAGGAAAATTTAAGTGAGTTTGTGTGCAAAGAGATTTTTGTGAGTGAGGAGTATTGTGAGTGCATCAAAGACCTTTATCGAAGAAAAATCTATTGGCATCAAGGCTTTGGTTGTAGCTTTACCTTCTTATTTTATTAATACAAAAGTGTTCCCATTTCCCATATTTAATTTGTGTTAATATGAGATTATTTATTTTATTATTGTAGCTTTCACTAATATGGATTGTTAATCTATTTGGTTACACTTACCTTTTTGTCTGATTTTGTAATGCTTCATTGCAAGTACTATAGATAACATGAAGAGTAGTGGAATGAATACTAGATTTTTCATATTTGAGGTAAAAGAGTGATTTCATTCAAGTAGATTAACCATCTAGGGAAAGGATATACTGCTATGGTGTTTTTTTCTAGACTTGTACCATATAGGCTAGAGGAACAAGCAGTGTCTGCATCTGTTAGAGAATTCCTACCACAAAATTGGTGAGCATACTGGGGATAGCTTGATCCTGTCAAATCGAGGGTAGGTCCAGTTAGATCTGGAGCAAATCCAGTTAGATCTAAGATCTTTGGTAACACTTTCACTTGTAAACTTGCCATTCTCTTTTCCTTTCTCATTTTAGTTTCTAAGGTGAGTGATCCACCTTATTATTCTATCAATTGCCTTTATTGAAGTTTACATCACTTCTGTATCAGTCCAGCTCAGTCCAACTTTTGGTTTCTATTAAGGTGATTAGCCTTTTTTCACTTGTAGATCCATCGACGAACCTAGGAATATTTGAAAGAGCACCACCCCTCTCTATCACCTATTGCACCCTGACACTAAGTGCCGCTAGCTCCTTCACCCATATAGCTCAGAGCACCACTGGCACCTTTACTCAGTGTACATTGTGCACCATCCACCTACTGGAACTCTCATGCAACCATAGATAGTGCGCCGAGGTAGGTTCATCACTGCCATAGAGCATGTGTTTTCATATTTTTTATTTTCTCCGAGGTTTCTTTGTAATTTGCTTATTGTTTTCTTGCTGTATCTAATGAGTTTGATATCCCGATCTAATTTTTTGAGTTCAGATTTAGGATTTTTCATCAATAAGGAATTTGCAGTGAAAAAATTGTGTATGGATTAAAGTTTTGTATGCATGACTTGCTTGGTCCATTCTCTAAAAAATATTTTGTGAAAAAGAAGATCTGTAGCCCCTTTGAAATGACTCAATTTCAGTTGTTTAATGTTTTTTTCTTTTTTGAATCATATTAAAAAGAGAAAATAAGTTAGCTAGCTTGTTTTGTTTGCATAAGTACTTAGGAAAACATTTCTTTATGGGTGCTCAGGAAAATATTACTCGTGGTTTGCACGAGTGCATAGGCAAGTAAATATTTATGAGTTTGATTGAGACAGTTTAGTTTTTGATAAACATTAAAGGCTCTTCTTCCATTCTCTTTTCATAGATTAGATAGTCTTACTGGTGAAAAGCTTGTGTGTTTGAGAAATTTTCATAGATCTTGAAGTTTGATTTATTGAAAGTAGCATGGAATCTTGTTTCTAAAAGAAAAAAGGTTTTTCCCATACTCTAATTATCCTTCATTGAAGAAAAAGAGTTTCATTTCATATAGATCTTAAATTTGCATCTTGATATACACTCAACAAACATTCACTAACCATTAAGTTAAAATCAATGGTAGCTTAGGTTAAAGTTTTTAGTAATTTGAGTGGTAGGATAGAGACATTTTTCGACGTCTTAAAACATAGGTGCTATTGTTTTATGCCCGCACTACATCCTGGGGGCTATGGTTCTTCTACATACCGTCAATATATCAAACGACATTTCACGTACCCTCAAGCTATATCAAAAGGTACTTCACATACTCGATTGTATATTGGAAGGCCCCTTTTGTACGATTGTGCATTATAACACAATAATATCGATTTGAATTCCCACGGACCTTGTTTATATTGGGAGACCCCTCTAGGATACCTTAACTAACTAAAAAAATACTTTTGTTTTCCTTGGTGGAGAAATACACTGAGAAAAACACTCGAGGAACCTCTATGCATGTGTCATCTAGGTACTTGGGTATTTAGGCAAGGGTATGGTCCCAATCCTCCTTGTCATGTTTTACCGTTGGACCCTGTCGTATATCATGAGTTGTGACAACTTGACAATCCTAGTGACGAACCGACTATCATAAGCCCATCTCGTCATTTAATTTTTCTTGTGGCCTTAGCTTGCATAGGATTGCTTGTGTGTGATCTATTCTTTGTTTATAATTTTCGAGTAGAATGCTTCAAACAATACCCTAGATGATTTCCCTACGAGATGTTCTTATAGGTTGCAAGATTTACCACTTGCTCTCCTCATGTTGTAGAAGGAAATGAAGGTGAAACCATGGACCAACTAGTTTATTTTGATTCTCATGTAGAAGGTGTTATAGTTACTGAAACTAGGGAATAATTTTATTCTTATGCTAATTCCTTATTAGTTCAACAACCTTCCATTGAAAGTGTTGCTTTTTGTTTTCATCCAAAAGGCCAACCTAGCTCATCGAATTGGGTGTTCAATCACCTATCATATGATACTGTAGCAAGAGAATTTGGTCCAAATTCTCCTTTTTGCGAGACCTATTGGGGGAAATCAATTTCTAAATATGGGACTGATAGACCTTCCTATGTTACTCCCATTTGAGATCCTCCGATGACTCAAGAAGTCTTCAGATCCATCCATCAATCTCTCGAGCGATTGCGTAATATAGGAAAAATATAAGGAGGAGAAGTTCTTCTCCTCTTCCCCAACATTTAGGAACAACCCCACCTAGATATAATTATCTGTCTCCATCCCAAGTAGCTCTTCTCTCACGATCACAGACCCAAAACATGGCTACTCGAGATCTAGGTCAACCCTCTACCCCCTCTCTACCTAATAAAAATTCCCCATCATTTTCCACATCCACAATAGTTTCTACATCTGGGGGGCATTCCCTAGCTCAAGTTATTTTACCTACTTTGTGAACCATTTCTGGTATGGGGAAAAACCTACGGGTAGAACCACTAGTAGTAAACACTCCTCCTCTAATACCAACATAGTTCTACCCTCTTTTGGCTAGGGAGGACCTTCATAGGTTCAACCCATCGTTAGGATGCTTCCTTGAGGATATACTTACCCTGGCAATCAACCATCTATGGTTCATTAATATTATCAAGAGACACCGTCAAGGGCTATTTATCCTAGAATTCCTTACACTGGGAATGCTTACATCCCTTTGGAGAAACCTAATTGGTCTAATGTCCCATCCTATGGAGGACCTTTTGTACACACTTCTAGAGTTTTTGGAGGTCCTCCTGGAGGGCCTCCTCCTAGAGGACCACCTATAAGACTTGGAGGACTTGGAGTACCACCTGGAGGACCACCTGGAGGAACACCTGGAGGCCCACAACCTGGAGGCCCACCACCTGGAGGACCACCACCTAGATGACCACCGTTTGGAAGAACGCCATCACCTGGAGCATCTCCACCTGGAGGCCCACCCCTTGGAGTCCCTCCCCCTGGAGGCCCACCCGATGGATTCCTACCTCCCTCAGGAGGCCCTCCGCCTGGGCAAACTTATAGTGGATATTTTGGAAATCAACTACTCAACCAACCAACCATGGGGACATCATCTATGCCTGTTTATCAATATTCATATGGTTCTAATAGTCCACAGATGCCATACCAGTATTACCAGTATCCTCAACCTAATCAATAGCTACCATTTCTGGGTACCTTGGATCTACCCGATTTGTCTAGATTGATAAATGATCCCTCATGGTCATCCATCACAGTTAAGCTACCCTCAGACATACCTAAATTTGATGGTAAACCTATTGAGGATCCTAAAAAAACATGATGACTTTTCATCTATGTTGCTCATCAAATTCTCTAATGGATGGTTCAATCCATCCATGTCTGTTTCAGAGAACTCTCACCGGAGTAGCTACAAAGTGGTATATCGAGCCACCTCATCATTCCTTTTGGGAATTTGATACTTTCACAATGAAATTTTTAACACATTTCTAGTTACCAATTCGGTATGAGATAGGTACGAACCTATTAACCTCTCTTTTCCATACTACTTCCACCCATATCTTCGATCATATACATGAATGGAGATGAATACGTAGGTTGATTAAGGCTCCCATTCCTCATCAATTACTCGCTGATTGGTTTATGAAATATTTACTTCCCCCCATTGCTAGGGATGTTTCCATGGGAGGTGATGTTATCAAGGAGCAGTCCATTAGCTATGCTTAGTACCTAGACTTGGTTTATTCCCAGTCAGGCACTTTGTATGATGCAATCCCCCATGCTCCTCATCCTACATCAGGCCCTTCAAGACCTACAACGGAAACACCCATTGATGGTGTTCTTGGTTCAGTTCAAACACAATCGATGACAAAATCTTCAAAAAATTAAAATCAACCTACCACACCAGCTAGTCAACTTGTTCCACCACCCAAAACTGCATCCCCTCCTATTGTCTCCACCGAAGTAAATGCAGTCCAATCCTCATATTCTTCTGGAGGAAATAATAAAGGTAAAAATAAATCCAAGAAATTCGATAACCAATAGAAAGGTAACAAAATAAAAAACCATGATTTTGATTCTAAGAATAAGAGAAAGGAAAAGTTTCCCTACTTTATTTGTGGAGGTGATCACTTCACTAAAGAGTGTCCTCATCGAAGGAGGTTAGAAATTTTTTGAAAACTTCACCCACCTCAGAAGTGCTTACAGAACCTTTCCTTACCCAACAAAAATTGATTGATAATCAATCCTTGCATGGGCCTTCTTCATATTCCATCAATGAAGTCAAAATGATGTCAAGTGAAAAAGTTCACCTTAATACTCAATCCCAAAGTTATGACCCTCCTCAAAAAAACAAAACTGATGATGTTCCACCTGAAAAACCTTTAGCTTCCACTCCTCCTCCAAGTAACAGTCTTCAGATTGAAAAAACTATTCCTGATGCAACTCTTCACCCACCTAAGACTACACTTTGAAAGTTTATACTTAATCTTAACACACGTGTCAGACAGTACTATAATATAGTAGAATATCTAGCCCCAGCACCCTACGCTATGTCAGCTCTTGAGGTAGTCCAAACATGTCCTACACAACGAAATAATTTTCTATCAGTTCTTTCAACTTTGGATCCTAAAAACAACAATATTATCACTTTCAAGTTGGATGATTTTAAATCTAGGATTTCTCACCAGTTGGATTTCCAGTTGTCCATGAAATCTATTGGAAAGACCATCCATTGTACTGTATTGGACGAGGGAGCCTCAACCTTGGTCATGTATTTAATGGTCACAAATTTCAACCTTATGGATTACTACCCTCTCTCTAGGTTGAAGTGAGGGGAAAATAACTTTCCATTCATGTTGAAGTTTTTGATGCTCTTTTATATTACAATGTTCTCCTAGGTCACAACTAGTTTATGCTATGGAAGCTGCTACTTCATCCATTTTTTCGGGTAGTTCAGTTCCCATTCCAAGGGAAGATTGTTACTATTGACCATTTAGATATTTTATGACCCCATAATATCAAAACATCAGAGTAGGTCTCATCAAATATTTCTCACTCATGTGAATATTTTTGTTATCTAATCCTCCTCTTATTTCATAGTCCGCATCTATGAACATGATCTATACTTCTACCATAGATAAAGGAAATCCCATTGCTAATTCAACATCAATGAGTCTTTTTGAAGAAATGTACCACTCTATTCAAACCACAAGTGACCCCACCATCAATGATCATTTGTTGGTGGCTTCAGACACTTATTAGCTACCATATTGGCTAGAAACACCCCCCATCTATAGATTATATTTCGCATACACTCCCCTCTGATGAATCCATCATGGAGGTTTTTTCCTTAGATGAGATGCCTTGGAAAGATCATCGCCATAGATCCTCTTTCCTTCCCCATTTCCATATGGTAGAAGAAAAAATGCATAATCTATATCTTATGGTGTAGTAACTGATCCTCAGTCTTCGATCCTCACCCATTATGTCGAATATGAGAGTAGTATATGTAGCATTACCAAGACTATTCTAGTTGATATATCAGTGAAACTTTGTATCCTAGAGAACATCCAGATAGGGCAGAACTCTTCACCTTCAGAGATATAGTTTTATACGACCTTATTTAAGTAATTTAGGGACATATTTTCTTGGACCTATGAATAAATGCCAGGGATAGATCCCTCTATCATAGTCCATGAGATTAAAACTTATCCTGGTGCCAAGACAGGATGACAGAAGCTACGACAAGTACATCTGAGTAAAGTAGTAGCCATCAAGGAAGAAGTTGAGACACTTCTTAAGTTTGGTTTGATTTACCCCGTGTCCTTGACTGAATGGGTTTCCAACATAGTCCATGCCAATAAAAATCAAGGTACTATTAGGGTTTGTATTGATTTTTTTCGATTTGAATCAAGATTGTCCTAAGGACAATTTCCCCACCTTGTACATCGATCAAATTATCGTCAACTACACCGGGAGTGTCATCTTTCCATTTATGGATGGCTTCTCTGGATATAATTAGATCAAGATCCTCCCATTATATCAATACAAGAGGGATTTCATCTGCCCATGGGGAACCTTTGCCTATAGAAAACTCCCTTTTGGCTTGAAAAATGTTGGTACTACGTTTCAATGCCCCACATGATATGATTTAAACGACATTAAAAACATTATGGAACCTTATCTTGATGACCTTCCTGCTGATTCGAAGCACTGGAATCACCATCTTGATCTAAGAGCCATTTTTCTCATATTTTACCATTTTAACATTCGATTAAACCCACATAAGTGTGTTTTTTGTGTTGATACTGGCCGAATTCTTGGTCTTATTGTCTCCAAGGATGGAATCCACATAGACCCTTTAAAAATTGAATCTATCTTGGCCCTACCCTCCCCAACCAATGCTACTGAACTCCAAAGTTTTCAAGGGAAGGAAAACTTTTTACGTCATTTCATCTGCAATTATGCTGAAAAAAATCATAGTTTCATGAGATTACTAAAAAGGGATACCCATTTTTTTTGGGATGATTTGGTGCAGCACGCATTCATTAACCTCAAACATGATCTTATGCATGCACCCGTGTTACAACCACTAGATTATACAAAGGATTATTCCTTGTATGTAGCTGCATCCCTTTGAACGATTGGTATGGTCTTAGTCCAAACCGATGAACAAGATTAGGAAAATGTGATCTATTACATGAGTAAGAGTCCTTTAGAATCTGAAACCCACTATTCACATGTGGAGAAACTTTCACTGGCCATGGTCATTACGATCCAAAAGTTTATTCATTACATTTTGCTCCATACAACCACTGTCTAAGAAGATTATAACCCCATGTATTATAGATTGACTCATCAAGTACTTGGGGGGAAATACTCATGTTGTATTGTCATTCTCCAGAAGTTTGAGTTGGAATTTGCCAAAACTAGTTCTAAGAAGTCTCTTGTCTTCACTAATCTTATGTGTGACCTTCCCCAAATTAATGAGGGAATAGAGCCCATAGATTCATTTCTTGATGAATATTTGTTCGTCATTAATATGTCTAACCCTTGGTATGGATATCTCATTCTCTATCTCTATACACAATGATATCATCATGATGCAACTCATGATGAGTGTCATCGCATTCGCCACCAAGCCAAGTATTATCTCATTTTCAATGACACCCTATACTGTCATGGCGTTGACACCATATTTCACCATTGTCTCACTCATGAAGAAGCTAAGACCATTTTAAATGATTTCCATTCAGGACCCTGTCACTAATCACCTCTCTAGGTTGGCTATTTCCCAAAATATTTTATGCATTGGGTATTTTTGGCCGTCGATCTTCAAGGATTGTATTGAAACTGTCAAAAAATTCCCACCTTGTCAATTATTTACATAAAAAAGCACACCCATCGAGCTCCACTACATCCTATCATAATAGTTGGCACTTTTGGAAAATGGGGCATATGTTTTGTGCACTATAGACCTACCTCAGCCAGGGGGCATGGCTACAACATTGTGGTCATAATTTACTTCACTAAATGGGATGAGGCTATGCCTACGTATGACGAAGATGGAAAGACAACTACTCTTTTTTTATTTAACCATATTATTGCTAGATTTGGGATCCCTAGGAACATATTATTGATCATGGATCACATTTCCACAACAAGATGATGGAAGAATTAAGTGCAAAATTAGGGTATTTTCATGATAACTCTACACCTTACTATCCATGGGCCAATGGCCAAGTTGAAGAAATCAATAAAGTCTTAAAAACTATGCTTCAATGGATGGTAGGACATGCTAAGTCCAATTGACATTTGCAAATTTTTTCTCCGTTGTGGGCCTATAGGACTGCCACCAAAACATCCACTAGTTTCACACCATTTCAGTTGGTGTATTGACTAGAGGCCACTCTTCCAATAGAATGTGAAATTCCCTCTCAGAAACTCGCTGTAGAATAATTACCTAATACCACTATAGAGGAAGAACGTTTCATGTACTTAAACAAGCTTGATGAAACTCATCGTGATGCGACCTTAGAAAATGAGGCACGCAAATGACAAATGAAATCTCAATACGACAGATCTATTCAACCCCGCTCTTTCAACGAATGAGACCTAGTCTTGACCTATGACCAAAAACATGATAAGTTGAGGGCTAGGAAACTAGAGTCTATGTGGCACGGGCCTTATATTATCATTTGTGTCTTAGAGAAAGGCGCATATGAGTTAATATATTAAGATGGGATACCTTTCGGAGAGCCCAACAATGAGATCTACCTCAAAAGATACTATGCCTAGGTCATCTAGCATAGGTGCATTGTAAATATTATTTATAGAGTGCTCTGGGTTTTTTAAAGTGTAGTTTTTAGTGTGGATACAAGATGTATTTTTTCACAACCCTACTTATATAGTCCTATGTTTAATTGACAAATGACCACCTATACCAGTTTTGTAGATGGTGCTAATCATTACACCTTGAATTAAGCATTGGTAACTTGGGTGTTGTACTCTCCTATAGGTGATTTGGTGAGTTCAGGGGGAACTTTTTTGGGTCCCACAACAAAAAACCTCGCAGAGTATCATGTAGTGATTGGGCTGTTGACAGAATCCTTGGATAATGATGTAAGAGAAACTATGGTTTACTTAGACTCGAAGTAGGTAGTGCATCAGTTAAACTGAGTCTAAACCATCTGAAACCCCCTAATTCTTTGTACATTCTGAAGAGTTAAGATTTTAGAAAGGTATTCCGAGCAGGTCTCTTATCAACACATTCCAAGATATTTAAATTTTGTGGAAGATTCCGTAGAAAATTTTGTCTTAGATTGGTATCTTTCTCATAGTTAAGTTCATTTTAATATAAAAAACATGCATTGGATTCATAGTAGGCATTAATTCACACATCACATTTTCTCACACGCATGTAAATACATTTTTTTCATATATATATAAAAGTTAAAGTTGAGATACAAAAAGGACTGAAGCATCAAGATTTTAGATCACCCAAAATTTGGCACTACCATAGTTTCCAAATACATATATGTGGGGAAAACAATGAAGCTTCAAAGATTTCAGTGTAAATACAGTACAAAAATGAGGGAGCCACTATGGGATAATCCTAGTGGTTGTGCTCATGGTAGCACATCATGACTCAAGACACTCTACAAGGTAGCCTCTTGAAGCATCCTGAAACCCTTGTAGTCTAGCGCTGGTATCGTTTGGGTAAATCATCAATGGAAATATCTGGAATCCCCAAAGTCAAGTGCTATAGCTTCTCCTCAATCTCCTAGACCTCCTCATCCTCTTATGTTCATCATATCACCATCTCTTGGAATTCTCCTAGCCTCTCAATAGGAGAGGCTCCAGCTGGATGGGAAGGTCCAATATCTACACAACACATTTTTGCACATCTCATCATTACAACATAAAAATCAAATATAAAATTAAAAATACAGAAAACCATGGATAATGGTTTCTTTCTTAACTCGGTCATCCCAATCCTCCCCATCAAGAATTGGAAGGTCAAGATCCTATCAGAAGTCACTCCCTGCATAGGCATAGTCCTCTACAATCAAAAGTTGGCTCCTCAGCCAACGGAAAAAGCTTGGCCCATAGGTAACTCTAGGGCCTCCTCCACCACCATGCATGTCCATGGAATCTACCCACCTACTCATTCAAGTGTCCTTGATATCTAGTATTCTCATTGGAACCTAGGGTCTCATCAATGGGACCCTCTCCAGGAAGAAGGAAACCACTATCACCTCGTAGATGAATTGCTTAAGCTCTCCCCTCCTGCATTTGGTTAGCTATATTTCAAGGTAAAAAAAATACCCCCACTCCATTTGAATATAGTGAGAGCCATGCAATCTATGCCATACCACATGTGCATCCATGTGGTCAGGTGAGATGACTTAGTGCCTACAACCCATTCAATGGTGAAGGCCACAGTCCTCAATGATCTATCTATGATGTGCTTGAAGAGAATTTTTCCACCAACTGAATGAGTCCCTATTGAGCAATGTTCATTGATAAGGTTATCTACAGATCCGTTGGCATGTCGTGGTCTAGTAAATGTAACTGGTATTCCCCTATGGGATATACCAGTAAAGAAATAGATGCCCTCTACATCTATTCTTAGAGTGTGAGTACCCAACACAAAGTGATGCTGGTTAGGATCCCACATCCATATCATGTGATCTAGCAAATGCACACATGCTCTCATCCCTGCTATCCAGAAAAATTTTAGAATCCTACACTCATAGAGGGCCCTCAAAGTAAATGGATCATTGCTTGCTTGGAGGTCATGCAATTCATGTCGCCTCTCTTTTTATATAACCATTTTTTTCTCTAGTTTGTTCTGCAAAAAAATTAAACATTAATTAGAAGCAAGTTGGAATCATTTAATGGAAAGAAAACAACTCAAGATTGGCAATTTATGAATTTTTTGGGATCCATGGCTTCTAGTGCATTGTCTACAGTAGAATAGAGCGCCAATTCCTTTTCCCCTAGTTGACAGAGCGCCTTCAGCACCCTTTCCTCTTTCGAGAGATGCGTCGACGCATCTCCCGAAAGGGAAAAAGATGCTAGCATGTATGCACTTTTCCTCTTTGGTGATTTTCCCAAGAATTTAAAAAATGACCTTGAAAACAAGAATGCACCAGCAAAATCGAAGGGATAAGAGTTAGCTATTCCCTGGTCCGAGCGATTCGAGAAGATATGGTCCATAGCTCTCAGATTCTGCAGTTGAAAATCAACTCTTTTTCACCAATTTCACTCTTTTACTATGGTAAAAAGTCACAATGGTAAAATGTTTACTATTTACCCCTTTTTATAGAAATTTTGATTTGTATTTTTTAAATAAAAATATTTTATTTTTAGGGTTTGTACCAATTACTTTCTATATTTTTTATAATGAAATTGGTCCTAACTTGTTTTTGTAGATTCCAGGTTATATTTACGAAGCGTTATGGCTTTGTTGCGAGTTTATTTTGTCTTTTTCACACTTTGGGCCAAGATGAAAAAGTACCGAGCATTGTTTATACCTTTTACATGCTCATTTAAAACCTAGTAAAATGGTATTTAGTATATTTTTGCTGCTTTTTCAGACTCGTTAAAAGTGGTTTATGAAAAAGAGGACCCCTTATGGATTCACATTTAAGCTCTTTTCAGAATCCTTAAAACATGAAAAGATTGCCGGGTGAACATGTCTTCTTCATGCTTGTAAAAGTACTTGAAGAGTCATCTTTTTGATGATAGTTTACCCCTTTTTCAATTCAGATTGACTAATTACAAAAAATGTATACTCTAGTTGAATTCATCTATAATAAGCATTATTTTACACTTTTTCAGGTCCTATGGACTAAATCATACAGAAAAGGAACTTTTGAGAGTCTTATTTTGTCTTCATTTAGACTCTCTAAAAATGAACAATACCGAGTTATTTTTCAATGGACTCATTAAATTAAACACTAACAAACCCTCTTTTGGTAATGAACCTCTCCTTTCTGAGGTTCGTAAAATAGATGAGAATGGACTGATCTTCCGATGAGCTACAACGAGTGTTTGTTACCCTCTTTGAAATTGTAAAATAAAAAAGAGGCACTCATCCTTCATGATGGGGAAATTAAGGGAATGGGAAGTATCTTTTCATTTGTGTTAATGGAATCTCACATTCCACCTTTGAACATGTCGTATGTATGCATTTTCATTTCCAAACGGTTAGGTATTCAGCTTGTCATCGAATCGATCCACTTTCATGAGTCACCTGACTCCTTTGACTCAATTCAAAGATGCATCACCATATCCTTGCATTACATATGGTTTTTTCCTCATCAAGTTAATGTTGCCAAGTCATTTGTAGTGCCACAATTTGTTCAAAGGATGTCTCTTTTACAATCCAACTCATCAGTAACTTTACCTTCCTATAAAGTCGGTCATGTTTGAGTCAATTTTATGGTTGTTTCATCACTTCAAAATCAACTTTTGTTCCGCATTTCATGTCAATGATGGTGGAAACATCATGGCCCTCCTTCGACGAGTCCATTCCCATTTACTTCAGTACATCATCCAAGAATTAGATTTATAAACCAAGACATGTACCTTGAAGCTTGCATGCCTCAATGGAAGGTTTCCTCGCTTTCGACAGTAGGTTTCCATTAATGACCTATGATTGAAATATTCTATCAAGTATTTGACTTCAAAACCCTTATTCACAATTGGGGAGAATGTACTAATATACCTTGGGGATCATTGACATCAATGGTGATTTCCCTCACACTTGTTGACAGTATACATCAATGACTGGTAATCAAGTTATTTCTACCATGTTGGACATCAAGAAATATATTCACATGGATATAATTGTATTTTTTAGGGATTGGAGTGAAGACCCTGAGTGGTTATGAAGTCATCTTCTTAACTTCCTATTGTGAGGTTGCAATGGAAGATTATTTGAAGTCATGACATGGATCCACACTATATGATTGGTGGTTGTGTCTAGTATTGAGTTCAGATAACATGGATCTACTTTGTATGTTCTGTAACCATGTCCCACTTTCTACATCATTGATCACAGATCTACAGTGTACCTTTGGTAGCCATGGTATGGTCATCTTCATGGATCTACAGTGTATTCTTGGGAGTCATGACATATTCATCTTCATGGATCTATAGTGTATTGGTCTGTAACCATGATTGAGTTAGATAAGTTAGTTACTTGTCCTATGTTAGTTGTGAGATCATATCTCTTTTCCTATGATACCAGATTGACCTCTAACAAAGTATTTTACCTATCAGGTCCTTCTAGCTTCATACTTTGGAGGGCATTCTGTTGCACCTTAAATATCCACTAATGCATGAGCACCCTTCAAAGCACTTGGCCAGGGATTCTTTTGGATTTTTTTTCCCATTCTCAAGTAGGATGGTGCACTTTTTCCCTTATGACATAGCATTGATGTGTGTTATTCATTGACATCAGGAATCGCTAGCGCCTTTACCCTATTGACAGGAAGCATTGACTCCTTTAACCTCTCTGCAAGAAGCACCGAAAGACTTAAAAATGGAAAAAAAGCAACCTTCGAGAAGATTCCATACGAAATCTCTCATGGAGGAAGTTCTTATCAATTAGGGAAATATGGAACTCGACCTCCTCCCCCTTAGGGATCATCCCCAGTCCCTTTCCTAAATAATATCATCTCATATAACCCTCTCTTCACCTATAAAAGAAGGATTCATGGACTATGTGAGGGGAGACCAAGAAAGCATCCTTCTGTTGTTGAATTGAAGCCTGGTATTGAGGAAAAGTTGAGTGAGATTGTGTGCAAAGATATTTGTGTGAGTGAGGAGTGTTTTGAGTGTGTCAAAGATTGTTGTGGAAGACAAATCTATTGACACCAAGGATTTGGTTGTAGCTTTACCTTCTTATTTGATTAATACAAAAATGTTCCTCTTACCCATATTTAATTTGTGTTAATATCAATCAACTATTATTAGATTCCTTGATCACTAATATGGATTGTTAAAATATATGGTTACTCTTATCTTGTTGTCTTGTTTTCATATGCTTCTTTATAGGTACTATAGATCGCATTAAGTGAAGTGGAACATAGACTAGAATTTTTGGATATGAGGTAAAAGAGTGATTTCATTTAAGTAGATTAACCATATAGGGAAAGGATATACTGATGTGGTGTTTTGTTATAGACTTATACCATACAAGCTAGAGGAACAAGTAGTGTCTGCATCGGTTAGAGAATTCCTACAAACATTATTCACTAGGTATTTCAAAGCAGAGTGATCAATGAAAATCTTGAAATGACCTCCCAACAGATAGTGTCGAAACTTCTGCATTGCGTAGACCATCTCCAACCCTTATCTCTCTGTCATGGTATAATTCTTCTCCGCAGATGGCATCTTTCGACTGGAAAAATAAATTGGATGATAAATATCCCCTTCATCTGCTTCTGCCAACACCACTCCCAACATGTTGATGATGCATCAACATGGACATGGAATTCCTTCGTCCAATACAAAAAAATTAATATTGGTGTTGTAGCCATCTTCTTCTTTAATATGTCAAAACTTGCCTAACACTTGTGAATCCATTCGAATTTTGCATCTGTCTTCATCAAATTCTCCATAGGTGTTGTGATCATGGAATATTGCGGGAACATTCTTAAGTCCAAATGACATCACTATGTATTGAAATAATTTCCATTCAGTCACAAAGTTTGTGTTATTCTTATCCTCTTTCATAATATTGATCTGATGATAGCCAAAAAATCCATCCGTGAATGAATAGATATATTGAATTCACACTCCTTCCAACACTTCATTTGTAAACGACGCCAAAAAAAGATCATGAAGGAATGCATCATTCAAATTCCTGAGATCAACACATATCTGGACCTCACCTATATTCTTATCTTGCACAACCATAGTTTTGATCCAGCTTGATTCTTTAACTGGTTCTCTGATTCATGTGTCCAACATTTTGTTGATCTCAGCCTTGACTCTCTCCTTGTGTTGCATATTCTGGCGATACGAGCGCTGCATTACAATATTCGCATCAATATTTAGTGGGATTTTCATTTCTCCCAAATCTCCTAACATCCCTTCCATTTTAGAAAACATTGTCGAAAACAAGTCTTGAAATTCATGCAACAGATCAATGATCTTTGCTATGGTTTATTCATACCAATAGTCTCCCATACTTGCAAATTTTGGTTCCTCCTCTATCCCAATGTTGACTTTCTAAATCATCAATGGATGGTGAAATTTGTCTATCGGCATCTCTGGTGCTGCGATATCCCGACTTCTTTCGGATTCTAGAATGTTGATGTTCGTTGGGTCATCTCCATCATTAGGCCCTCTGGTTACATTGTAACACTCCATCATCGATTGCATCATTGGTTCTTCATGTGGGTCCACATTATATGCATATGGAATTACATTTAAAACCATGTTACCGATATTTTGTAGTGCACTATGAATCACTGGATCAACATCTACAAAAGTGAAGGTGTGACTGAAACAAATTGAAAAATCCTCCCATGTTGTAATCTCTCTTCTAAGCTCGGCTGATACATACCACTATCGAGTAATTTCATCCAATGTGTGCACAAAATAATGTACCCACTCAATCTTTGCTAGTGACACCCACATGGTGTTACATGCAATCAAATGATCATTAGGATCATTATTCCCATCATACTTCTCATCTTGGTACTGTTTTGTTCCACCGAAGCAAAATTCCATCAACCTATGACATTGAAACCACCCATTGATCGATTTCCTATGTGTCTCCCACAAACATGCTGGAGTATCCTTTAATGTTTTATCCAATGCCAATAGCCTCTATGGTTCTGACAGCCTATCTTCAAAATCAGCCAAAAATTCAGGTAAATCAAGAAGTCCCTCATATGTTGGTAACTCAACAATATCTATTGTGACTCACCGTAGAGACCGATTAATTCTTCCTCACTTTCAAATCGATACCTCATGCATCTGATTCTGCCAATTGTCCAATGCATTGTCAGAATCTGATGATGCAGAGCTAGATATTCTCCAACCCAGATCTACATCGGTAGTAGGGTGGACATAATCTTCTGAAATGTTGAACTCATGGTCCCATCCTCCTACAACTTCTTCTTTAACTCGTTTTTTCGTACCTTCTTCCTTCACTTGTATCCATCAAGGCTATGAATATGATCTCACGATTCTCGAAAGTCATCACACGCTTCTTGAATTTTATCACCTCCAAGATGTCATTAGCCCATCCAATCCTGAGTAGTGAGGGATATGAACTTCATTCATCAACAATATCGATAACATCGACATATGCATATGTCTTCATCCCTTCAAATTCAACCACTAGACGCGATACTCACCCAATTGGTGTCGCCCTAGCCTGGTTGGCCAGTCACAACTCTACAGGGGACCAAACGAGCTATGGTTTCACCATATTTTCCCATGTCTACTTCATGAGAATGTTTACATCTGAGCCTAGAGACAAAATAACTGAATCGATCTCATAATCCCCAATCTGGATATTAATTCTCATTTCTTTCCTAGTTTTATTCTTATGCAAGGAGTTCACACCAGACTCCTTATTCCCCTTCTCTGGTTGATGCAATACACTCGCGATATTGGTGAGTGTATCAGTATCCTTTTCTAGCAACAAACAACATTCAAAGAAATTTTGTAGGGTACCATGTTGTCGTGATGGTCCTTCTACTAGAGTTGAATAAAAAATAGGTGGCATTTCATAAACATGAAAGTTATCTAGATCTATTCTTATGCACTCACGTGATTCAAAGAATGTATCCCTCTCTGTGTTTACATCAAATTGTAAATTTTCGATCTAGCCAATCGAACTTGTGTAATCGTGCCATCATCTCATGTTATCACACCTCCACATGTAATGAAAGCAACATCAATAGACTAGACTCTGGGTTCTACTGAGATTTTCCCAACTATTGGTCCTTGGTTTTGGTTTGGTGTTGGATTCACTATCTGGTTCACATTCTGATTCACATTCTAATTCTCATTCAAGGGTGGAAAAACATCCATTCCTTTCCACTTTCCAATCAACTCCAAGAAGTCTTTAACTGTGTGATCTAGGGCGGTATAGTAGGTACATTGCGACTGCAACTTTAGACAATATCTGTAGTAGTTCTCTAAATACTTTGCAATTATAAAATTTCCCATGTATGCAACCTTGTCCTCCTTGGAATACTCCACAAAATCCTCCCTACTATTGATACTATGGTTTATTGAACTGCTGCTGCGGTAGGGGATTTGACTGCGGTTGAATGTACTGCAGTTGAGTATATTGTAGTTGAGCATACTACAACTGTTGCAGAGCATACTGCATATGGTTTTACTATGGCTGTGTTAGAGAAAACTGTGGTTTTGGCAGAAACTATGGTTGTGGTTGCAGCTATGGTACAAACTACAACAATGGCTGTTGTTGTACCACCTATGGTGGTTTCTGTGGTGGCAGTCTCTTCGTTGATTGGTGGTATTTTCCCTTCACATAATATGTATCCATCATATTATATAGGATCAAATCATATGCTCGATAGTCCTTTCCTTCTTGACCAACATATTGAAAAAAGTAATATACAAGTTCGTAGGATTGGATACCATCTTCTGAAGATATATACAGTCTTCGTGTTGATACCCGTGAACCTGAGATATGAGACACCATGGAATGACTCCGGTTCTTAATGGATTCGGAGCTCCTGAAAGTAATTAATTTTGAAAATATGGCCACTAATCCTTATGATGTCCATCCACATGATATTGAGTACACCATATTTCCTCATGATGCTCCCTTCCCTTCTTGATATCTTGCAATTGAATAGCGAGGTTCACCATTTGCGATTAAATCTGATTCATGCCAACTCCAGTCTCGCCAATAGGTGAAGATTATAGTTTCATTATGATCTCTAGAGCCTAGCTCTATGTCATGATATTTTTTTGCATTAAGGGAATCCTTATTTGTGGTACTAATGGCACAATGAACCACTCCTTTTGTTGTACATCACTCATTCCAAACCTGACTTTTTCCATCAGCGTCTTGAATCATTTATCAAAATCCCAAATGGATTCATTTGGAAATTGATTAATCTCCTTTAGTTCCATGATATATTGTGCCTCAAAC
This sequence comes from Pseudotsuga menziesii, assembly GCA_001517045.1. Taxonomy (NCBI): domain Eukaryota; kingdom Viridiplantae; phylum Streptophyta; class Pinopsida; order Pinales; family Pinaceae; genus Pseudotsuga; species Pseudotsuga menziesii. The sequence goes on along the minus strand of LPNX010287999.1, from coordinate 92,150 downwards.
TTGGGTTTCTTGAACTCTTCGATCAATCCAATTATGATATCTGCCAGAGTATTCACTGGACTCCCTATGGGAACTTTTAGAAACTCCATGTACCAGTTCAGTGCATGACCACAAAAATTTGTCACCAACTGACCTTTCTTAACATCATCATCCTAAGCTTACTTTATAGTCCAAAATGCTTCCCACAAAATCTAGTATTATTCAAGATCCTCGGTACCATTCCCATGAAATAGATGTAACTTTACAACATCTTCCACCATCTTGTACCTTCTTCCTACATTCATTGATCCACTACTATTATAATTTTGATGACATGTAAGACAATTCATTGTTGAGATAGTATTTCTTCCTGAGTGCAGCACAATGAACAGAGGTGGGGGTACGTTTTTTCTTGAGGTTGCTATTTCCTCTAGCTCGGGCATATCTTGGTCGTCTCTTTCGTCGATGTAGGGGTGATTCGTACCTTGTGATATTCTCTCGTAGCTTCTTGTTTTGTTCATAGTAAGACTCCCCTCAGTCCTCTACCTGTTCTCTTGCTGAAACCTTGCCCCACATCGTACAATACCATGTCCTTCCTCAACTTCCCTAATGGTCTCATAGTAACTACCATCCCTATAGCCCATATCATTCCACCCAACCCTTGTCTCTATGGTAACCACAACCTCCTCACACCATGGATATACTCATCGAAGTTCATCTCTAATATACCCCTTTTGCAAATGAGAATTGTAATCGACAGTTGCAATGATAATAGGAACCTACCTTTTGGTCCTTTGGATAAATCCCTTTCTACTTCGCTTTAATACTTTACTATGTCAACTGCAAAATCAATGATGTATCCCTATGAGATGTTGTCAAGCCACACTTCGACAGCCCTTGACACTCTATTGTCTACCTCTTGCAGCTGCTAGATCAACTTCAGGGTCCAGCAAGTGGGTTCACCTCCTTGAAAAGTTTTCTTCCTATAGGTCAACTGTTCCAACCACTTGTACAAGATGATCAAAAAATCATAGAATAAGTACTCATGGAGATCATAATAGAGGTACCTTCCCAACCACTCTTATGTTGTTGATCCAGGGTTCTGTTTCTCTTCTACTACAAATTCTCAAGCCTTCTAATCAAACCAATATTGAATATCTGGTCTAGTTTGATGACACAACATAACCTCCTTATCCTCGCACTATGGTCCCAACAACAAACCCAATTTTTCACACAAATCTGTCGACAAGGGTTCACACTTTGTCAACACCCTTAACTCAGTGGTGTCCTTAAGCATCGACCAGTCATATTTTACCCTACCCAACAACGCCTGTGAATCATATGATGTCTCACCTGGGATGTTCAAGGGAGAAATGTCGCAACCACATTTCTGCAGTAAGAAGGAGGATTGTGCATCTAATGTCTACCTATTGCAACATTACTTCAAAGATCTAGAAAAGGGTTTACTTTCACGAATGCATATCAGATTGCATAAACATATTCAGATTGCAACAATATAATTTGTCATAAACAGATCAATCACCATAACATTATTTAAAACAAAGAAACACTGCATCATTCAGAAAGAACAATCATATTGTGGTATTGGTTCATTCACATTGCATCATTCATCAAAGAAAAGCAGAAAGACATAAAAACATAGTGTTTCCATCAAAACTCTGTCATGTCATATTACTTCCACATCAAAACAAGTTCTCAAAATAATCTCCACAGTTCTAACAAAATAGAATTCGATACTCCGCAGAACACAATTAAGCATAAGGTCCCATATATCATAGCATAAGCATCATAATGTTCTCAAAAATATCTCTCCAAATATATCTCAGCATTACATTCCTATCTCTATTTATAGGCCCGCTCCTTTTACAAAATGGTCCACTTTGATTAACTTCCTAACTAACTTGGACCAAAACTACAAAGCTATGACCAATTCCTACAAAATTATGACCAAGTTGATTGTTTGTCGATTTTCCTGCATTGCGCACCATCTTTCTCCTTTCTCATCATCTTTCTCCTTGTTATCTTCCTTAAAACCTCCTGCCAACATTGAGTCCTGTATTGGATTTCATGGTGATTTTTCACTTCCATCCAAGAGCTATGTTGGGACACATGTTTACTTCATCTAGGGGTTTCAATCTATAAATGAGAAACATATTTGAGTTCTGCAACTTCTCACAGCTATGTATGGGATTTGTGGATGTGATTAATACATCCACCTACTCTTTAGGAGGAGTTTCCCGAACTTGACACCCTAATTCAAAATTTTCATTCACTCTCATTAAACGAAACCCTAGATTCTAAAATCGCTAGGTAAACCAATCTATGAGACATAACATTCAATGGGAAATGGGTGTCTTAGAAGAAGTACCATTCCCTAGACTCAAAGGAATCGATGGTTGGTCGATCTGAGTCCTAGATTGCATTTTATGGTGATTTTTCATTCGCATACAAGAGCCATTAAGGGACACATTTTGATTTGGTCCAGGGGCCTAAATACAGAACTGAGTAGTAGAATCATGTTTTGCAACTTCCAATAGGTGTGTATATACCTAGTGGATGTCATGAAGTTGTCCACGTGATGTCGAGAAATAGTTTTGTAAATTTGGACCCCCAATGGAAAAAATTCAATGTGCCTCATTGAACAAAACCCTGACTTGTCGAATTTCCAGGTAAATTAAGCTTCATTCTAGATCCGAGAGGGTTGTCTGAACTGAATTCACATATCCTAGACCCAATGGAATGGACAACTCATTGATCCAAGTATTAAATTGAATTTTATGGTGATTTTTCATTCACATCCAAGAGTCATTCAGGTGATCAGTTTAATTTGATATAGGGGGATAGATATAGAACTAAGCAACAAGTGTGTATTGTATTGGTGGATGTGATACAACCATCCATGAGCTCTCATGAAAGAGTTTCATGAATTTTACCTCCCAATGCCAAATTTGCATTAGGTTTCATTGAAAAAAACCTTACCTTCTAAATTCACCAGGAAAAGAAACCTTGGGGACATGACACTGGGTGGTTTATGGGTGTTTTAGTTGAAGAACCATGCCGCGGACCCAACACAATCTAGAATTCATTTATCCAAGTCCTAGATTTCATTTTATGGTGAGTTTTAGCTCCCCCACAAGAACCATTCAGGGATACATTTTTATTCATGCTAGTCGCCTAGATCTATATATGAGCAACAAAATCAATTTTTGCAACTTACAAAAGGTTTGTATTAGCCTTCTATATTTGATGAAGTTGTCCATGGGCTCTTGGGAAAGAGTTTTGTGAATTTGACTCCAATTGCAATATTTGCATTGGGTGTCATTGAAAAAAACTCTATATTCTCATATTGCTAGGTAAGGAAAGTTTCAATCCATGGCACTAGATGGGCGAGGAGTGTTCTAATTCAAGCCTCATGTCTCAGATACAATGGAATATATAGCTAGTTGATTCAAATCCTAGATTTAATTTTATGGTGAGTTTTCAGTTACATCCAAGAGGCATTAAGGGATACAGTGATGTGGTTGAGGGGCCTATATCTATAGATGAGAATTAGAATCAAGTTCTACAACATCCATCAGGTGTGTATAGGCCTAATGGATGTCATGAATTCATCCACCTAATCCCAGGGAAATTTTTTTATTTTGATCACACAATGCAAGAATTTTGTTGGGTCCCATTGAGCGAAACCCTAGATTTTGAAATTTCTAGGTAAAGAAATATTCGGGGCATGTCACTAGATGGAAAAGGGGTATCCTAGGTGAATCTACATTCCACAGGCCCAACAAAATTGATGGTTCATTGATTCAAATCCCATAAGCATTTTATAGTGAGTTTTCACTCGCATCTAAGAGCCATTGAGGGACACATCTTGATTTTGTCCAAGGTTTTAGATCCATAATTGTACAACATAATTGAGTTCTTCAAATGTTACTAGGTGTGTATAATCTTGGTGGATGTCATGAATCCATGCACCTACTCTCTGGGAGGAGTTTTGTGATTTTGATTCCTTAGTGAAAATTTTCATTTTCTCTCATTTAACGATACCTTAGCTTCTCAAATCACAAGGTAAATCAAGGTACAAGACATGGAATTCAATGGAAAAGTTGTGTCCCAATTGAATCCCAATTCCCTATACCAAAGTGAATTGATGGTTCATTGATTCGAGTCCTGGAATGCATTTGGTGGTGAATTTTTACTCCTATCCAAGAGCCATTAAGGGATGCATTTTTATTTGGTCCACAGACTTGGATCTAGAACTGAGTAGCATAATTGAGTCTACAAATTCTATCAAAAGTGTGTATATGACTAGTTTAATATCATGAATTCATCCATGGGGTCTCGAGAAACATTTTCATGAATTTGACTACCCAATGCAAAAAATTGCATTGAGTCTCATAAAAAAATCCTAGATTCTCAAATTGCCTCATAAAGCAAGGTTCAATCCATTGAACTAGATGGGAAGGGATGTTTTGGCTGAATCCTCATGTCTTGAACCCAATGTAATATATGATTCGTTGATTTTATTTGCAGATTGCATTTTATGGTGAGTTTTCATTTACACAAAAGATCCATTATGGGACACATGATGATTTGGTCATGGGGCTTAAAACCAAAAGTAAACAACAAAATCAAGTTTTGCAACTTCCAAAAGGTGTGTATAGGGCTAGTGGATGTCAATAAGTTGTCCACTAGGTATTGAGGAATATTTTAATGAATTTGAATCCCTAATGCAAAAAGTTGCATTTGGTCTCACTACAGAAAACCCCAGCTTCTTTGATTGCTAGGTAAATCAATAAGGAAGAATACCATATGAAATCTAACATGCATTGTCTTTTATGACAATTTGGTTGTTCTAGAAGGAAAAAACCATATGAAAGCTAACATGCAATAACTTTCACTAACTGTGTAATATTGTTATTATATGGAAATATAACATGGGTTATATTTTATGTTGTTGTTAGAAGAAATTCTAACATGAGTTAGATTCCTTTCATGGTGTTAGAAGGAAAACAACCATATGCAAGCTAACAAGAGTTAGCTTTCATATGAAAGCTAAAAGGAATTATCTTTCATATGAAATCTAATAGGAGTTGTGTTTCATATGGAAGCTAACACACGTTATCTTTCATTCGGTGTGTAATATTGTTGTTATAAGGAAAACTAACACGTGTAATCTTTCATTCATTGTGCAATGTATTTGGAAGGAAATATAACATGTGCTATATCTTCTTCATGGTGCTATAAGGAAAACTGCCATATGAAAAATGTTAGCTTTCATATGAAGGATAGCACACATTATGTTTTGAATCACTGTGCAATGTTTTTGTTAGATGGAAAGCTAACAGGAAACAACTTTCATTCACCGTGCAATTTTTTTAGAAGGAAATATAAGATGCGTTATATCTCCTTCATTGTGCTAGAAGTAAAACCACCATACGAAAGCTAATATGCATTAGTTTTGAGGACAATGTGGCTCTAGAATAAAAATAACTATTTGATGTTAGAATAATCAACCCATAGTATTTACCCACTTAGACATTAATTCATTTATTTTGTCTTATTTGCCTAGTCCATGAGTCCCACCATGTGCAAGTTGCTAATTGCCTATCCATAGAGGTCAAACTTGCCATTATTGACTCATGTAGCACTTGGGAAAGCCTTAGGAATCAAATTTGCTTTATTCCTGGCCTCCTAGGCACCCATCTGCTTTTTCTGCTTTATACCTTGCTTTTTCAGTGTTTTAAGGCACATAGGAAAGCAAGACTAGGTGAGGTGAATCAGCTTTGTTGCCTCTTCCTCCTCCACTCTTTCCTCCATGCAAAAGCATGTATGATCTGCCATTTGACCACTCTTTAGCTTGCCTATGCACCCTTGCTAATTCGTGGGGTCCTTGATAGATTTGGGATCAGCTTTTTACACCTATGGGGGATTTGCCTATTTTGGGTAAGCGTGCCTTATGCTAGATTTGGATGCTTCCTTATGCATTCGATTTGCTCATGTATTCTATATATTCAGCAGCCTATGTTATTACATGGTTGTCTATTGTACACTCAGTTAATATAATTTTGTGTTACAGCTCCATATTTGTAGAAGGAGCAAGTCGACATAAGTCGACTTGAACGAAGACCGACTTAGTCGATCAGCCGAATAAGTCGAGAGACCGACTACGTCGGTCGGCGGAGTAAACATAGTAGTTAGTCTGTTAACTAATAGTCATGTCGGTTCAGTGAACCTACAGGTAGTTATGATTGTAACTGTTTGTAACATGTATATTAGGCTGTTGAGCCACACAAGAACGCAGTTCAGTTCTTGGCTTTGTATGATCTATTGAGAATAATATAATCTGTTCATCATATCAGTTCTTGTCTCTTGCATCTGTGTATATTTTTGTATGTATTATTGGTAACCTTATGTGATCTGTGGGATTACAACATTGGTTCCGTTGCCGGGAACCAATGTCCGACTGCTCCTGACTCAACACACAGCATTCTCGGAGGCTCACAAACTTCTACAAGACCACATGGAGGAATCCATTGTAACTGAGGAAGTACTCCGAGATTGGCCTACTCATTATGGGCAGGTCTATAGTCAGACGAGGCATACCAGACAAGGCATTCAGGCCTTGGAAAGAAGGAAGTCGACTGAGACAGAACTGAGGCAGACAATTGAGGATCAAATAGTGATGGAAAACACTAAGCTACAGCAGTTGGAACGTGAGGCACACCAGTGGGTTCAGCAAGCCCTTCCCAACTTGGAGAAAGTCGACAACATCTGTCCGCAGATGAAGAGACTCCTTGAGACTGCAGAAGAACACAATCAGCTGCTGGGCCCCAACATGGAAAATATTGCAGAAATGGCAATGGCAGAGAAGATGTCGGTACTCTCAAATCTTACTACTCTGACTATCGACATTCAGAAAGCCTTGCAGACATGGATGGACTTTCAACACCAGCTTGCCATCACAGCACCAGCAATAGTTGAAGTCTGTGTACAGAGAAGACCAACTATTCGCTTGCACAGCCCACCTCAGTAGCAGTCTCCTTTTTGCAAATCTAATTCTTGTACTTCTAGTCTATTGTGTTTTTACCTCCCTCTTTCTTCGGGATGAAGAAATGTTTTGTTTGTGGGGGAGATGTAGAAGGAGCAAGTCGACATAAGTCGACTTGAACGAAGACCGACTTAGTCGATCAGCCGACTAAGTCGAGAGACCGACTACGTCGGTCGGCGGAGTAAACACAGTAGTTAGTCTGTTAACTAATAGTCATGTCGGTTCGGTGAACCGACAGGTAGTTATGATTGTAACTGTTTGTAACATGTATATTAGGCTGTTGAGCCACACAAGAACGCAGTTCAGTTCTTGGCTTTGTATGATCTATTGAGAATAATATAATCTGTTCATCATATCGGTTCTTGTCTCTTGCATCTGTGTATATTTTTGTATGTATTATTGGTAACCTTATGTGATCTGTGGGATTACAACAATATTCAGTCTCCATTGTTGATAATTTTTCATGATCAATTGTTAATTGTTGTGGGTGAAATTAATCTACTATAGGCTTGAATTTATACATGGTATCAGAGCCATTGTAGGTTGTTACTCTCCTTCAAAAATTGTTTTGCAGGTTCGACATCAAGACTGGGAGCCTTCTACCGACAGCCGGGACAGATTTTCTAAAGCTATGGATTCACAGAAAACTATCCTCACTCCCTTCAACTTTTTTGAATGGAAAGCAGAGATGGAGATCTTGTTGAGAGTGAAAGGCCTCTATAGGGTGACTATGGCTATAGAAGAAGAGCCAAATGCTGCTGCAGAGAAGATCAAATGGCACAATCGGAGAGATGAGGCCTATGGCCTCCTATGTCTCAGTATTTCCTGAGACCTCCTTTTCCATCTCGATGGATTAACTTCACCGGATCAAGTATGGGAGAAACTTTCTAAACTCTTTGGAAAGACAGATGAGATGAGGGGACACCAGATTGAAAATGAGTTGATCTCCCTGAGTCCCAGTAATTTTGAATCCCTGCAGCTATATTTCTCCAAGTTCAAAGCACTAGTTTTGCAGCTGAAGCAGTGTGGTATCGAAAAGAAAGATGAACAGCTCATATTGGCCATCCTCTCGAAGCTAGGACCTGACTACTCAGTCTTTGTTTCGACCTTCTATGCCACAAAACTCACAGCTCAAACCTGGAAGATGCCTAGCCTTGCAGATTTCATGGAATCTCTCACACAGGAACAAGACAAGCTGGTGATGATGGGCACCATCAAACCTTCCAAAGACCAAGCTCTGGTTGCTGGAGATTCGAGGGTGGATTCAAAAAGAAAAAAGAAATATAAAAATCCACCTAAGAAAGGAAGAGACAAGAAGTAGTCTCCAAAGGATCAACAAGGTCCCAAGAAAAATACCCAGAAGAAGAAAACAAAGGTGAAATGAACAAGTGCTCATACTGTTCGAAGGGCAATCACACTGAAAGCTCTTGTATGAAAAAGAAGATTGATATGTTGACCAATCTCCTGGAGAAGAATGGCATCTCCCTTCCAGAAGGCTCAAAGAAGAGAGAAGGAGGATCAAGTTCCAATGAAAGAGAGAGAGTTCATGCTCTAGTTGCTGGCACATCAAGCTCACCAAGTTTTATCATAGATTCTGGAGCTTCAAGACACATGGTTTTGACTAAGGAGGCCTTCTCCTCACTGGATATGTCGAAAGGACCATCTATTGTACTGGGAGATGACTCTCTCACTGAAAGCAAAGGCAAAGGAAGGATATATCTTGATCATCGTAACTTCAACAATGTGCTGTATGTCCCTGGTCTCGCCTCCAACCTTCTATCAGTGTACCAGATGACCCACACTGGGTCTCCTAAGAAAGTCACATTCTCACCAGATGAAGTTGAGATCACAGAAATCTCAAGTGGAAGAATCATTGCAAAAGGAGTAGCGAATCATTCTCAAAAGGTATAAATGTTTTCACACTTCTTGCCTTACTCAAACCCCTCTGCTCTTCTTATTCATGCTAATGAAGCTAGAAAGCTATGGCATGAAATATTTGGCCATTTAAATTACAAGTATTTGTTTGATCTTAGTGAGAAAGATATGGTCATAGGGTTGCCCAAGATGAAATTTTCCAAAGGAGTCTGCCAAGGCTGTATCCTAGGAAAACACCCAGAGCACAAATTTGAGAAAGCCAGCCATGAGAGAACCTTTGCACCCCTCGAGCTGATTCACAGTGATGTTGCTGGCCCATTCCCTCATATGTCCATGAGTCAGGCCAAATATTCATTGACCTTTATTGATGATTTCTCCAGGTATTGTTGGGTTCACTTCATGAAACACAAGTCAGAAGTTTTTGGCCTATTCAAAGTCTTCAAGGCTTTGGTTGAAAACCAGTGTGGAAGAAAACTCAAAGCACTCAGATATGACAACGGTGGTGAGTATGTCAAGAATGAGTTTATTAAATATTGTGTAGATGTAGGTATTCAGATGCAACATTCTATCCCCTACACACCACAGCAAAATGGTGTTGCAAAGAGGAAGAACATATCACTGAAGGAGATGGCAACATGCATGATGGAGGCCAAAACTTTGCCACCAACGTACTGGGCCGAAGCTATCAACTGTGCAGCCTATATTCAGAATAGGGTGCCTCACAAACAGTTGGATGGAATGACTCCTTTCGAAGCATGGAGTGGGCACAAGCCAGATGTGACCCATTTCAGGATTTTTGGCTCAAAGGCATGGGCTAGAATCCCGACAGAGAAGAGGAAGGCTTTGCAGCCCCAAAGCCAAGAGTGTCTTTTTGTGGGATACTCTAAAGATTCAAAAGGGTACAAGTTGATAAACTTGAGCACAAACAAATCCTTCATTGAAAGGTGTGTTCAGTTTGAAGAAGAACCCCTTGCAGAAGTGGAGATTGGTGAAGCCTCTTCACCACCTGAACCTCAAGAAGTAAGTAAAAAGTTTGTTGAACATGCTGATTCTGATTTTTCTGATGGAGATGAGTTTATTGTAGAACCAAAAATCCCCACAAGGCCTAAATGGGCAGCCAAGACACTATATGCAGCAGGTGAGCTAGCTGGGGATCCCAATGACCCAAGGAGGACTAGATCTCAATTTGAGAGTGGTCTGTGCATGAAGGATCCTGAGTTTTCTGAAAAATGCTATTTGATGGTGGAGTTTGATCCTCAAACATATGAAGAAGCAGCAGGAGATCGAAGATGGAAATCTTCCATGAATGAGGAGTTCAACTCGCTACAGAAGAGCAACACATGGGAGCTAGTGGATCTTCCTCCAGGGAGAAAACTAGTACAGTGTAAGTAGGTATATAAGACCAAATTTGCTGCTGATGGTTCACCACTGAAGTACAAGGCTAGATTGGTAGCTAAAGGCTACTCACAAGTTCATGGCATTGATTACAATGAGAATTTTTCCCCAGTTGCAAAGATGGATTCAATCAGGCTAGCTCTAGCCATTGCAGCATCAAGGCAATGGGAGGTACATCATATGGATGTAAAATGTGCCTTTCTGAATGGTGATCTCACTGAGGAGATATATATGCAGCAGCCCCAAGGTTTTTCTACTAACCATTCTCTTGTGTGCAGGTTGAGAAAGTCATTGTATGGGCTAAAGCAAGCCCCCATGGCTTGGTATGCCAAGATAGATAGCTTCTTGCTATCTCTGAATTTTGTTCGGTGCAAATCTGATTCGAATGTCTATCTGAAGGTAATTAATGGTTCATTAATGATCATTGTGTTATATGTTGATGACCTCCTCATTACAAGAAGATCACAATCTTAGATTGCTTCCCTAAAAGGAGCTATGAACCAAGCCTTCTCCATGACAAATTTGGGGCTCTTAAGTCAGTTTTTGGGGCTTGAGATTGCTCAAACCAAATCTGGAATCAAGGTGCACCAGTCCAAATATGCCTTGGATTTTCTGATCAAATTCAGAATTCAATATTGCAAAGCAAGCAAAACTCCTTTCCTTTCAGGAGTGAAGCTGGAGGAAGACGATTCTCCACCGATGGTAAACAACACTTTGTATAGACAGTTGATTGGATGTTTATTGTATTTGACACATACTCGACCTGATATTTGTTATGCAGTAAGTGTTTCCTCTATATATATGGATCAGCCTCATGAGATCCATTGGAAAGCAGCAAAGAGGATCCTTAGCTTTGTTCAGGGAACAAGGACTCATGGGATTTTCTATAAAGCCAATTCTGACCTTGAGTTAATTGGATTTACTGACAGTGATTGGGCAGGTGATAGAACTAATAGGAATTCCACTTCAGGTTATGTGTTCATGCTTGCAGAAGGGCCAATCAGCTGGTCAAGCAAGAAACAGAGTGCCATTGCACTCTCATCTACAAAAGCTGAGTACAGAGGAGTTGTCAATGCAGCAACCCAGTGTTTATGGTTGCAGGGTTTACTTGGAGAATGTGGTTTTGAACCTGAGTACTCAACTACCATCTACTGTGATAACCAGAGTACCATTTGAATCTACAAGGATCCAATTCAGAAGCAAAGAACTAGACACATTGAGATTCACATGCACTACATCAGAGAGCTTGTGCATGATGGCACCATTCACCTACTCTTCTGTTCATCTTCAGAACAAGTAGCTGACATCTTCACAAAATTATTTTGTGAGAAGACCTTCAGCAATCTCAAATCACTGCTGGGGATTGCTGATCATGCTATCAAAGCATGAGTGGAGACAAGATTCTACAATTTTGTTTTACAGTCCATGTTTAAGGGAGGATTTTCCCAAGTTGGTTTTGCCTCTTTCCTTGTTTCATATGGACTTGTAGTATGTAAAAGGGTGACTAAGCCTTGTTGCTAGGCCCTATATTTTTTATTTATTACTCATAAAGTCAAACTTAAGGGGGGGTGTTAGAATAATCAACCCATAGTATTTACCCACTTAGACATTAATTCATTTATTTTGTCTTATTTGCCTAGTCCATGAGTCCCACCATGTGCAAGTTGCTAATTGCCTATCCATAGAGGTCAAACTTTCCATTATTGACTCATGTAGTGCTTGGGAAAGCCTTAGGAATCAAATCTTCTTTATTCCTAGCCTCCTAGGCACCCATCTGCTTTTTCTACTTTATACCCTGCTTTTTCAGTGTTTTAAGGCACATAGAAAAGCAAGACTAGGTGAGGTGAATCAGCTTTGTTGCCTCTTCCTCCTCCAATATTTCCTCCATGAAAAAGCATGTATGAGCTACCATTTGACCACTCTTTAGCTTGCCTATGCTCCCTTGCTAATTCGTGGGGTCCTTGATAGATTTGGGATCAGCTTTTTACACCTATGGGGGATTTGCCTATTTTGGGTAAGCCTGCTTTATGCTAGATTTGGATGCTTCCTTATGCATTCGATTTGCTCATGTATTCTATATATTAAGCAGCCTATGTTATTACAAGGTTGGATATTGTACACTCAGTTAATATAATTTTGTGTTACAGCTCCATATTCAGTCTCCATTGTTGATAATTTTGCATGATCAATTGTTAATTGTTGTGGGTGAAATTAATCTACTGCAGGCCTGAATTTCTACATTTGAAATATAACACGAATTATATTTCATTGACTATACAATATTGTTATTATAAGGAAATTTAACATGTTTTAGATTTCATGTTGTTGTTAGAAGGAAAGCTAACATGTGTTATATTTCAAGTTGTTGTTAGAACAAAATCTTACATGTTTTATCTTTTACACATCGTCCAATGTTGTTGTTAGAAGCAAAAGATAAAATGTGTTAGATTGCATGTTGTTGTTAGAAAAAAAGCTAAATTGCGTTACATTTCATGTTGTTTTTAGAAGGAAAGCTAACATGAGCTAGATTTCCTTTATGGTGCTAGAAGGGAAGCTACCATATGAAAGATAACAGGAATTGCATTTCAGATGAAATCTAACAAACTTTAGATTTGATGAGAATGTTGTTGTTCTAGAATGAAAGTACCATATGAAATGTAACACCCGTAGTATTTCATTCACCATGAAATGTTGTTTTTTTTGTAACTAGGGGAATCGACAACTGGGGCTGGGATGGTACTCATGTGAAAAGGGGGGCAAGGATCCATTCCTTCTACCAGTATACCCCTAGGTGCCCCACACCTGCCTGCAAGATATGGGACACAGGTAAACCTGGGTAAGATTGTACATTGTGACCTCCATTTACAGCAACTGACTTCATATCAATTGAACACCAATGAGCCACACCCGTTCGAGCTACCATGAAATGTTGTTGTTAAAAATAAAGATAAAATTTGTTAGCTTTCATTCATCACACATTATTGTTGTTAGAAGGAAATATAACATGCATTATATGTCCTTGATGGTGCTAGAAGCAAAACTACCATATGAAATCAAACACATGCTATATTTGACCACAATGTTGTTGGTTTAGAAGGGAAAATACCATTTGAAAGCTAACACATGTTTATCTTTCATTCACCATGTAACGTTGATGTTAAAAGAAAAGATAACATGCATTGATATTCATTCACTGTTCCATGTTGTTGTTAGAAGGAATGCTAACATGTCTTTAATTTCATGTTGTTAGAAAAAATCTAATACACATTAACTTGCATTCATTGCCAATGTTATTGTTCAAAGTAAAGATAATGCATGTTATCTTTCATATGGTATTTTTCTTTCTATCACAACCACATTGTCATAAAAAACATCGCATGTTATATTTCATATGGTATTTTTCTTTCTAGAACCATGATGGAAATCTAAAGAATGTTAGCTTTAATGTTGGTAGAAAAATCTAGCACACATTAGCTTTCATTGAATGTGTAATGTTGTTGTTTGATGTAAATATAACATAGGCTAGATTTCCTTCATGGTCCTAGAAATAAAACTACCATATAAAAGGTAATACATGTTATGAAATCTAACATGTGTTAGTTTTGATGACAATGTGGTTGTGCTAGAAGGAAAACTACCATATGAAAGATAACATGCATTATCTTCCATCTATGCAATTTTGTTAGAAGGACATATAACAAGCGTTATGTTTCATCCATTGTGAAATGTTGTTGTTCGAAGGAAATATAACATGCATTATATTTCCTTCATGGTGCTAGCAAAAAAACTACTATATGAATGCTAACACACATTACCTTTGATGACAGTGTGGTTGTTCTATATAGGAAACTACCATTTGCAAATGATTATGTAGTAGAAATCATGGATTTTGTACATTTTGTACACCTCACATCTCAATTCCTAATGATATGAGTTACTTCACCATGATATAAATAAAGCTTCTATGTTGGAATAAAGGCACAAGACTACTCAATATGCTTACATGCTACGTAATTGTTTGGAGGATTACTTTCCTATGTTTCTATAGTTTATTCAAACCTTGAACTGCTTGGGTTTTCCAACCTTCTTCACTCTTGTGTAGGGTTTAAATCCTCATTGTATTTCCCTTTATCAATAATACTAGGAGATTTTGTTTGAGTTGATATTGATGAGTGGCATAGGATGGAGGAACCCATACTTGGTTGATGAAGGTCTTCTTGAAAAAAATCAAAAATAAAATCTTGTTATATTCACATTATAAATATATAAGTATCTATATGCTCCCCCCTTCTCCCAAATCCAATGTGCATTTATATATAGTTCAATGAATTGTGCATGGAATTGATTTACCTGATTTCAATTAGAAATATTTTGTTTCAAGTTCTTATTATTCATTTATATTTTTACTTGATTTTGAAGAAGGTTTGTTTCATAAATTTTGTGCACATTTATAGAACAAATTTATGCTAAAAATTTCTTATCTAAACTCCTCGTGAAGGTCAAGGGAATTGGCCATCTAGTTCTAGGTATTTTCCCTGATCATGTATGTCAATTTCCATAGTATGAATTGAGAATTTTTGGAAGATAATTTAGTTATCTTTACTTTCTGAGTTTGTGAGTCTATACCTACTCAATGGTAATATTTTTCCTAAACAATTATATTCAATATTTTGATTATCTACTTTTAATTATTAACATTTTTTTTATTATGAATATCATTCACAAACTGAGAAGGTTATACTAAATGCAATGTTGTTGTTGGAAGTCCTTTAGTTCTTGTGTTAGAAGGAAATTTTAGTGTTCTTCTATTCTTTTCAACAATATGGGTGTTATTTTTAAGTTTATATGCATAATATACCTAATATGATTCAATTGGATTGAGCGATCTCTCAGTAAAAGTTGATGCTATCAATTCTCTAGGTGTTCCTTTGTCTTAACAATCACTAGGGTTAGTTTTCTTCCTATGTGTGTGACCATTTATTGGCTCTAGAACAAGCTAAGAGGATATATGGTTAAGAAATGAGAAATATATTCAAACATAATGTTGTTGTGTGATTTACATTTGTTATTATCATAGATGGAAATCTAGATAGTAGTAGTTTTCCTTCAAGAATAAGAACAAGCATGCATTCATTTCTCAAGGTTGTGTTTTTTCCCACATGCCTTTTTATCACAAGACCATGAAGCTATATGGACATGCTGTGCCATTACTATCACAAGGATGAAAGGATATAAAATCATGAGGATGCAAGGATTCACAATCAAAAGGATGCAATCAATTCTATAGGTGTGTCTTTGTCCTAGAAATCACCATGGCTATGTTCTTCCTTATGCATGCCCTTCATTGGCTCTCTAACAAGATAAGTAGAACTATGATGATGCAATATGAAGGATATAAAAATATGATATTATTGTTGGCTTCGTAGTATTACTTTTGTTGGAAGGAAAATAAGTGGCTACTCACATTCCTTCTAACACAAGATCAATAATGCAGTCATAAGGTTTCAATCTAGGTAGAGTAGTGGGATTCTTGTCTAATTTCAAATATTATGAATTCTTTGGTGTTATTTTGAAGTGTATATGCACAATGTACCTAATATGGATTCAATTTATTTGGAGGCTCCCTCACTCAAATTTTATGCAATCATTGCTTTGGGGTTTATTTGTCCTAGCAATATCCATAGTTGATTTTGTACCTTTGTGTGTGCCCATTTGGAGATGGAATACGCTAGGAATATACATGGGTATAAAATAATAAATTTTTTCAAATATCATGTTGTTATGGGCTCTACACTTGATCTTGTCATAGATGGAGAGTTAGTTGTTGACAACTTTGCTTTAGGAATAAGAACACCCGTAATAATTTCTCAAGGTTGTCTTTGTTCCTGCATGGATGTTTAGAATAATCCCATGTAGCAATATGAACATGCCATACCTTCACCACACTTACAATTCTTATGCATGATGAGCCATTCTTGGTGGATGCTAGAAAAAACAAGGAGATTGTTTCACCCTATGAAATGTTAGTGTTTTGACTCTACTAATTATCATGCTTCAAGGAAAGGCGGTGATCACTAGTTTTCCTTCTAGCACAAGAACAAGGATACAATCAATGCTTCGAGCATTCCTCTGTATTATAAATCACCATAGTTAGTGTCCTAAGGCTTTATGTTTGTCCTTTTATGGCTCTATAACAATAAAAAAATATCCAAGAAGATGCAATAAAAAATGTATTTAAAAATGATGTTGTTTATTTCTAACACTTGTTATTGTACTAAAAGAAAAGGTATCATTCACTAGCTTTACTTTTGGCATAAGAACAAGTAAGAAATCACAAGGTTTTATCTTGGTACAATTGTGGGATTGCTATCCGATTATAAAGTTTATGAATTGTTGGTGTTACTTTGAAGTGTATATGCATGTTGGGGCGCACGCCTTAACAGTCACTAATTTTGGTAACTCCGCGGTTTTTGTGGAAGCTTGTAAGCGGAGTTGTGACTCAAAATAGTCTTAGGGGTGTCGGGGTTGAGTCAAAGCCCTCTTTTTTGTAATTGTCCATAATTTTCGGGTGTAAGCCCATGATTTTGTAATAGTGCACTTGTATAAATAGCCACTCATGTAAAGATGTCAAGGGTATCTAATGAAATGAGGATCATTTGATGCGAAGAAGATAGATCTATTTTTGGGTTTTAAGGTCAATTCCCGGTTGTGTGCATGGACGACCTCTGTAGCTGTGTGCACATAGGATTTTGTAAGGAAAGGAACTGTAGCTGAGTGCGCATATTGTAAGAAAGGAACTGTAGCTAAGTGCGCAGTTAGACTTGAAGGGCAGACCTACTGCTGAGTGCGCAGATCAGAACTGTTGTTTTGTAAGAAGTGGAATAAAAGCGCAGTTTTGTGGATGTAGCCCCTACACTGGGGGTGAACCACGTTATATCTTGTGTTGTGGTCCTCTTGTGCTATTTTTGTTATGGTTTTATTTTATGCATTGATAAGTAGATAATTGATAAAGTAAGATAATTGTTAATGTTAACTTCATCGTGAATTCCCAGTTAAGGGTTAAGCAAGAAACGTCTTTTATCTAACTGTGAAGCTAATTAAGTGAATATCAAAGCTCTGTTTGGTATAAATATTTATTGTAAGGCTAAAGGTACAGTAATATCCCTCTTCTGCTTGCAGAAACCTTGTTCTACGGCACCCCATAGTTGTTTCGGGTGAGGCTGCAACATGTTCGCAGATTGTTGCTGAAAGGGCCAACATTGTGGGTCTGTTTGTTGGTGTGAAGTTAATGGTATAAAACCCGGGTCTGCACTATAGCCCAACAAATTGGTTTCGTTGCCGGTTGAACTCAATATCTGCTCAAGAGGGATCTACGTCGTACCTGGAGGGCTATGTTTTGGAGACCACCAGTAAAAGAAATCGGTGACTGGATTGAAGAGACCTATTTGAAATTTGTTGTACAAGAAAACAAGGATCCATGTCATAGCTCAGACGACTTCTTGCAAAGGTACGTTTTTTCAGATGTTCATGAAATTTTCTTTGGTAGTATCCACATAGAATTGCACTAGTGGTTATCCAGGATAACATAAAGAAAGACCAACTTCAAGGAAGATCAGTTTCCTGACTGGACCCCGGCAAGAATTAATATATTGAAAAGGGTGAACAATGCGATATCGTGAGCTGTTGATTTTTGTACAACGCGAACCCTTGAAGCATTTGTGACAGAATTTGCCATTGACACAAGTACCTCTTTTAGCGAAGCTGAAAGGAAGTTCTTCAAAGGACCAAGGGGTAAGTACCTAAATTCATTTAGTCTGCAAATTAAAATGCTCTTGGCTTAGAAGGGCATATTGCTTATAGAATCAGATTGCTAGATTTATTTTTACTAACCTATGTTTGGAAGTGAAAGTAAATTCAACGAGCAAAGTGGTTTGCTGCGAAGCGGTAAAAGATACAAGAGAAACCTAGAATCCTATACCCTAAATCAGAATACCGAGTACACACCAGAAGACCCTAAATCTAAAGAAAACCCTTTTGTTAGAAACCCTCTTGTAACCCCGCAGCGAAGATCTGCTACCCCTGAGAACC
>LPNX010287999.1:17727-62763 GCA_001517045.1 Pseudotsuga menziesii | reverse complement strand
TTCACAAGGGATAATGAAGGGTCGAATCCGAGCGATCTCAAG
This sequence comes from Pseudotsuga menziesii, assembly GCA_001517045.1. NCBI lineage: Eukaryota > Viridiplantae > Streptophyta > Pinopsida > Pinales > Pinaceae > Pseudotsuga > Pseudotsuga menziesii. The sequence continues at coordinate 62,721 of LPNX010287999.1, read as the reverse complement.
GTATATAGAAGGCCAAGAGTCATATGAGTCGGATCCAAGTCAAGGAATGCTCCAAAAGGATTTGGACTATGCACACATCCCGATGTACGCGACTATAGGGGTAAAACCCGCGTATGTACGCGGTTATCGGGGGAAAAGACACGTATATCATAGTTTATATAGTTTTAGGGATGATAAAGGTAACATCAAAGGATAAAATGTGGTCCATTGGGTCTAATGAGTCTGCAGCGGGACAGGGGAAGGCCATACATGTGTGATTCACCTAGTGGGGTGAAAATCTCTATAACAGCACCCATCTCAGTATTTCCAGACCTGACTAAGCCATTTCATGTACATGTGGATGCGTCTGGCATCGCACTAGGGGTTGTTTTAACACAACTAGGAGAAGGGGACATTGACCATCCTATCGCATACTCCAGTAGAAAGCTCTTGACAGCAAAAAAGAACTACACCGCAACAGAAAGAGAAGGCCTACCTATGGTGTACGCGCTCTAGAAGTTCAGGCACTACCTGTTGGGTGCCTCGTTTAAGATGTTCATTGACTATTCCGCGTTAAAGTATTTGGTCAATAAGCCAATGTTAGGGGGGAGAATCTGCAGATGGTTACTCCTCTTTCAGGAGTATGATTTTGAAATGATCGTGAAACTAGGCAGACTGAATGCGGAACCTGATCATCTGTCACGGATAGACTCAGGAGAAGAGCCAAGTAACCTAGATGACAATCTGCCAGATGCGCCATTTTTTTCTATCCAGATCGCAGACGATTACTATGCCGATATTATTCAATTCCTCACTACAAGAGTAGCACCTGATGAGTTTACTAAGCAGCAAAAGAAGCAGTTGGTTGTTAAAGCAGTAGACTTCACCCTCATTGTAGGACACCTATACAAGTTAGGTCCAGATGAAGTTCTGCGTAGATGTGTGATGCTACATGAAAAAGACGCTATTATCAGAGAGGCACATTCAGGAACCACAGGAGGTCATTTCACAGGAAAGCTAACTGCGTAGGAAATCCTAGAGGCAGGATTATGGTGGCCTATGTTGCATAAAGACACCAAGGAATTTTGCAGATGCTGCGATATCTGCCAAAGGGTAGGAAAACCCTCTCGACGCAATGAAATGCCGCTACGACCACAGGTCACGCTGCGCGCATTCGACAAATGGGCTATAGATTTTGTGGGTTCTATCAACCCACCAGGAAAGCGCACTAGTGTGAGATATATTATCACTGGAATAGAGTGCCTCACCAGATGGGTAGAGGCCAAAGCAGTAAGAAATTGTGATGCTGCTACAGCCGCACAGTTCCTTTTTGAAAACATCATCAGTAGATTTGGATTCCCAGTAATTTTGATGAGTGATGAAGGCACACATTTCTTGAACAGCACTATTGAGGCATTGACAAAAGAATTCCAGATTCAGCACCATAAGAGCACTCCCTACCACCCCCAAGATAATGGTACGGTGGAGGCCTTTAATAAGATTTTAGAAAATGCTCTTACTAATATCTGCAATAGCCAAAGGAATTATTGGGACCTCAGAGTTAACACTGTATTATGGGCGTACAGGACCACATGCAAGAAAATTATGGGACACACACCTTTCAACTTGGTGTATGGACAAGAGGCTGTTATTTCTATGGAGTATATTCTTCCCAGTTTAAAAATTGCTCAAATTACCGGGATGACTGATACAGACACAGTGGAGGAAAGGCTAGCACAACTGCTTTCCTTAGAACAAGACAAATTCATCGTCAGATTCCATCAGAAAGTGCAGAAGGCACGAGAAAAAGCTTGGCATGACAGACACATTAAGAATAAGACTTTTAAGATGGGAGACCTAGTGCTCCTCTATGACAGCAAATTCATTAAGTTTCCAGGAAAGTTCAAAACGCATTGGCTGGGGCCATATCAGATACAGCAAGTCACAGAGGGAGGTGCCGTTCAGCTCAGCCAATTGAATGGGGAGCCTCTTCCCACATGGATTAATGGAAGTAGGCTTAAGCTCTATAGTGATAGCCACCCTACCTCTCAGCCCTAGCTTAGCGAGTTTATGGTGGTGCAGATGTCCAGTGTAGTTGAAAGGAGGCATCGCACCAAGAATTAGTCTACATCGGTAGGTATTTTCTAAGTATGAGGAATCGCATAAAGTCGGTTCATTTTGAAAAGAAAATAAAAATTTTGTTTTACGCAGGTGATGCATAGTCGCATCGCGGCAGTGCGATGTTTCCCCATGCCACGTATTCAGTTTTACAACTGACAGAGGGCCAGTCAAGTCACCCTCTGACCAGCAGTTAATGAGGAAATGACTGGTATATCTTACCGTAGATTTGGCAGCAGTATAATAAATTTTTCCAGATTTGGTAAATCTACGACGAGACTGGCACCTGTACACACACGTTCCAAGGGAAATTCGATCGGATTTCCACATTTATGAAGGAACGGATGACGGGTGTGGTCTTGTCCAGGCATTTATTACGACCGATGGGTTCAGTCTAGATGACCGTTGTGTCCGAGATTATCGTAGCAGGCATAAAAGTAGAAAGTATTCAATTGGGACGGTTACGTTTACAGAAAAATCGAGAGCTATAGAGTAAGTTGTTACAAATTCCCTGTGAAGAGCTAATTTTGTTACAGAGTGCTGTGATTTTCGGAAGTTGCAGCCATTACACGTCCGCCGTTTTACACTGAGTGGGTTCTGTCCAAGGACAAACCTCTAGAAAACGTTTTGAGAAGATTTCAGCGTCACGGCTATGCAGGTGTTATTACGACGCCATCCAAGGGTGCTCCGCCAAGTTCGTCATAGCCCAGACAACAACCATAGACGAGGAGCCAATCTCAGGTCAATGATGAATCTGGTTCAGAGCATGAGGAAGAAGTTCATAGCACAACAGACTACATGATACCATGAGTTGAAGGCAGACCAGAGGCAAGAATTCCTAAGAATGCTAAGTATACTGTTCCCATACCACCCATTGATTCTCGAGTAAAGGAAAATGGAGATCTAGTAGGATATGCCGCTGTTGTTAAATTTGTAGATTATAACCTGGGAGATGGTAAGACATATCCTCAGTTCAAGCCGAACAAATATCTAAAGATTGAGAAGAACCCAAGGATAGGGAGAGATGAATATGTTCCCCTGCCACATGTCTAGATTCTTGAGTGGTCAGGTCTGCTCAATTTGCTGAGATTACCTCATTTTGGACGGGGTGCAGAGGTTAATGCCATGGTGCGCATTTTAATTTCTTGTGTACACGAAGGGTACCTCTGGCTAGGCATCAAGGTCGACCTGAATGTCGATTTGATACATCGTATCACCGGCCTGTCCAAGATGGGTAAACACCCTGATATACAGACAGCAGGAAAAACCAAGGACTCCAAGCTACCACAAGCCCTAGTAACTAAGTATTAGCTACAGAGAGGAGGACGGGCCTATGACATTTCAAGCATAACAAATGAGACACTTAGATTCACCGCCAGTCTGTTCGTGGGTAGACTTCTAACCAAGGTTTGACCAAAGGAAGTTACAGGATCCGTAATTCACCTTGCCATACAAGTCACAGAGGGGGAACAGTTCATTTGGTCTCTATTCTTATTAAATATGCTTCAAGCAGATTGCTTGGCAGCTCAGGATGAAGCAAACCACCCTTTCCATTTCTCATGGTTTCTTATACTTTGCACATTTGTCGGATGGAAGGAGCCGCCCCATACCCAGTTTTCGTAGATAGCAGGTGGCGCGCCCAGAGGAATGCGCTATGCCAACTTATGGGAGACCAACAACCCAGCCAAGAAAACAGTCAATACGATGGTATTCCATGACTACTATAAGCTGTTCATGAAGGTCATTCAAGAGACACCATGGATCAACATGGAGACTATGGACATATATGATAGCTGGCTTAATTTTATGGCAGACAGCCACTTAATCTATCTGCGGCCGAAAAGGACTAAGCGGGATGATTGGGCTCCTGGCTCGTTTAGGATGACAGCACGGGACGTCGAAGGAGTCACAATAGACTTTGAAGACCAATGGAAGCAGGAATATGAAGATATCACACCGCTATCATCAGACACTACACAGACAGAACCCCAGGACAAGGACAAAGACAAAACAGACACCCAGATGCAATCTTCAACAGAAGCACCACTACCAAGGGAAAAGAGCAAAAATCCATAGCAAGTGCCATCAGAGGCACATACGACAAAGAATGGAGAAGAAGGGCTACCAGAGGCATAGCGGAAGAAAAAACAGAAAGCCTCAAAGCCAGTTCTGAAGACCGTATTGACAGACGATGACTATGAGCTCATCGCAACAAGGACATGTGACACATTGAAGGACTCCCTTGACGCGATGAAGGAGTCGCAGGAAAAGAGACAGAGCGCAGTAGAAAAGAAGCTTCTAGACTTAAAGTTAATTACCAAGAAGACTACCATGATGCACATTCCACCGGTAAAGGCGACCGCCGGAGAAACTTCGACACTGTCGATGTCCCGCGAGGAAAGCTTAGCAAAAGATCGCCTCAATACCGTGTTAATTCCACCAGGGAGTATCCGATTCCCTGTGACAATGAAGGACCCACCAGTTCAGTTTAGGCAACCCATCGAGGTTAACCTTGCAGAATTTCATATTGATCAATTGCAGATGATCCAGCAGCAGCTAAGCGCCGAGCTCAGGAGTAGAGAGATCGAGACTTACAAGCAGAATACGCAGCTGAAGCAACAGAACGCAGCACTTGCTATTAGTGTTCAAAAAAAGGCAGACGAAGTACGAACATATGAGGAAAGAGAGCAAGATATCTCTCAAGTATTATAGAGCATCGTGTTGGAACTGCCCCAATGTAACATTGAGTTCGCCTTACTAGTTCTGTAGAAGCTAAGAAGAGTAGCAGACAGAGCAAAGGATTTGGAAGAAACCATGGCTAGGATGGACGAAGAAGTGGTCAGGATGAAGGTAGACCATGAAGAGCAGATTGCCGAGCTTGAGGCTCACATACGAGACACCTCCCAGGTAGACTAGAAAGCACGAGTAGAAGCCCTTCGACTCACTACTGAGCAGATGCAATCTCTCATCGACGAAGCATGGTTAGTACTAACCGATGCGACGAACACATGGGCCGAGTTAGATGAGCCACCAAAGAAAGTAGAAATTCAGCAAAGTATTCAGCAGGTAGAGAATACTACTGCGGCAATGAAAGAAGAAATTAAGGGCTTGACAGCTCTTCAGAAGATGAGGAAGACGAAAGAGATGAATCGCTTGCAGCAGGAAGCGCAGCAATTAAGAACAAAGGAGATACACATTAATGACCTGCTTCAACCATATCAAGAGCAAATCGTAGAGATAGTCGATACGGTTGAGCAGAAAGTTAAGGAGTTCACTACCACCAGAGAGAAAACTGACGTCACAAAAGACGCCAGTATTAGTCAAGCTTTTCTTGACTCGGCACGAGAGCATGTCAAAGTGATGCAGAAGGAAGTCGCAGGACTTCGAGACAGGTTGCAGAGGACTTCGCAGGAAGCCAAGGCAAAGCTACAGCAGAAGAAGCCCGCTGGTAGTGGCTCGAGGACGAGCCACAAGTAAGTGTTAGGGGACTGTTGGAGCAGGGTCCCGCAGCTATAGAAGAAGCTACTAGTTTAGCAGATAGATAATTTTTGGCAGAAAGAAGATAAGATAGAGCTACGATGCCGTAGCATGTTTCCAGTTGCAGAGCAAAGCCAGAAAGCATGACTTTCAAGATAGAGAAGTCAAGAAAGGAAATGGTACCTGAGCGGCCAAGAAGAGACAACTCACCCACTGCATTGAAGGCAGTGGCAGAAGACAGGAGGGCTCAGCGACCCTCATAAAGGAGAAGGAGCAACGAGGCTGAAGCATTGAAGACGAAGGACAGAAAAGCGAAGCGGTGCATAGTACCCATGATTAGTGCTGGGAAGCATGGAAGACTACAGAGAGCCATGGTGTGATGGAAAGTGGATACCTCAAGTATAGATATGGCCAACTGTCACTAGTTAGGGTTTGGGTTACTGTTGGGACAGGGCCACAGTGTTGTAATGGAAAGACCTTCGGGCTGCCTATAAAGGGATATATTTTGTATTGTAAAAGGTTGGCATTTTGGGCATTTTAGGCCATCCAGCTAGCCAGATAGCATATAGTTAGCCATTGAGTCTGTTAGCTCACAGTTATCTTGTATTGTAATAAAGTTGAGCTCTGGTTCTGTTATTAGCGGTAACAATCTTACTGTAACTAGTAGCTGGCTTATAGAGCATGCATGTAACAATCCGTAGGGATTGATAGAGAGGGAAGAGTATATTGTAGGAGAGAAATATAGAGAAGAAAAGAGATCTAAGAGAGAAGATCTTGAGCTGCATATGTGGTGCAGCAGAACTGTGTTTTACCTTCCCCCGAGCTATAATGAAAACACAGTTCTGTGGACATAACTTCCATTCTGGAGGTGAACCACGTTAAAATCGTGTGTTATGTGATTGGATTATGTGCTATGTTACTTGTGCATCTATCAGTTATTTCATGAATGTTGTTTACAGTTTAATGAATGAATGTGTTGATCAGTTCACAGTAATATAGAAGGATAAACATAAGTCCATTCTTTGGCATGTTGTATGAGGTTCATTTATGCTTTGCGTGAACAGTCACTAGTTGCAGTATTGAATAGCCTTTATGTTAAGTCTTGCACGTCGACACGAGCAACGCTAAGTGCACTAAACCGTGGAGGAAGGATATCACGGAGAGGTGATACCGCACCGGTAGAGGAGCTACGGTGCGTGATACCGCAGGTTGAGGACTTAGAGTTGGGCAGGAGCTACGTGTCGCACGGTGCGCGGCGATGCGGTAAGGCTGGAGATATCGCAAGTCAAGGAAAGTGCCCAACATAGAAAAGGACCGCACGACGGTATAAAGGGATATCCCATGGCTAGAAGAGATGCAAGATGAGGAGAGCACGCGACGGGAGTAGAATATCACGTGACGCGCAGAGAAAGAGACCTCACAGCCAGGGGAACTGTGAGCCAGAAGTAGGATTTCCACATAACCTAGTCCAAGACACTTGAGTCCTTGGCCAACCCATTAGAATCACTTCGAGTGAGACTTCAGGCCACTTTGTGGTCTGTCACCGAAAGGGCCAGTGAGCTAGGGGTGTTATTGGTTGATTATAGTAAACCCAGGTCTGCCCACCATAGACAACATGGAGCTACGACACTGTAGAAAATTTAGGGTTTTGCTGCTTGCTGGTTTAAATGAACATTTAGTGTTTTTCACTTCAGCCGGTTTTACATAGGCTTGAAGCTACTTAAAAAAAAAATTCTGAACAATTTTAAACACACAGTAAACTACTAACAGGCTGAAATAAACGTTTGGATAGTCACACCATAAATTAATACTCAGATATTTTTGGCTAATAAGCCCTGGAAAAACCCACAAGGGGAAAACCAGTCAGTGAGAGAGAGAGATTTATTATTTTCCTCAGCAAAAATATAGGACAGAAATACAGTGAAAATACTACTTATCTCCACCACAGATTTTATCTCAAAATATGGAAACTTGTGCCCAGCAAACAGCAGTCGTACACCCTCGATTTATGTGCCAATAAATTGCAGACCGTACACTGTCTCAATTTCCGTACCAGCTATTAAATGCATCGTACTGTCTCGATATTTGTGCCAGCAATAAATGTAGGCCGTACTCCCTTGAACTCTGTGCTGAATAAAAGCTGTTTACTCCCTCGAAAACTGTACTGTAATAAATGCAGCCGTACAGCCAAACTAACAGGCCATACTCCCTTGAATTCTATGCCAATAAATGCAGCCATACTATGTTTAATGCAGGTCATACACTCTTCTCGAAATCTGTGCCAGCATTAAAGCTTCAATACTCCTCAATTTCTGTGCATGAATTCTTCTTGGCAAATGTGCCAAACCCCAGCACGTCCTCTAACTCTCTCAGCTCTTCTCTCTTCACCTGAAAAATGAAAAGTGAATGCCCTTTTGCCTCCCTCAGCCTTTTTGAGTAACCCTAAGTGAGTTTCTAATCCGACGGTGGAAAAGAGATCTAATCCAATGGATGAGAATCAATGAGAGTAAAAATCCCTTTTATTTAATTCACATAAATAAAATTACTCACTCACTTAAATTTATCAAAAAGTGACTTTATGTTTATAAAGTCTCATTAAGTGACATTTAATGTGAGGGTCACCTTTTTCCCTCTTAAAGTGACTTAGGCAAAATAAAGTCACCAAGGGAACATCTGCCTAGGTACAAAAACTAACACTCCCTCTTACCGAGGAAGGTGTTCCATACCACTCCCAACTTATCTCTGAAGAAGAAAAACTTTCCCCTCCCCAAAGACTTCGTCAAGATGTCAGCTACCTGCTCATTAGTGGAAATATGCCAAAGCTCAACTGCCCCTCTCTGAATGTAGTCGCAGATGAAATAGAATCTGATCTCTATGTGCTTTGACCTGTCATGGAACACTGGATTCTCAGAGAGTTGAATGCAACTCTGATTGTCACAGTAGATCACCGTAGGCCTAAGCTCCTGATCAAACAAATCTACCAAAATCTTGCGAAGCCACAGTGCTTCACAAGTAGCCTGATTGGCTTCCATATACTCAGCCTCAGCAGAACTCAATGCAACGAACCTATGTTTCCGACTGAACCACGACACTGCTGTCGAGCCCAAACTGAAACAACAACCGGAAGTGCTCTTCCGATCCTGCAGTCAACCTGCCCAGTTTGAATCTGTAAACCCAACCAAGCCAACTCCATCCGAACCCCTGTATTCCAAACCACAGTCCACTGTCCCTGCAAGATACCTTAATATGTGCTTTGCGGCTATCCAGTGCACACTCCTAGGCTCAACCATGAACTGGCTAAGAGTGTTCACCGTAAAACACAAGTCTGGCCTAGTGTTGACCAGATACATCAACGACCCGATAAGCTAACGATATATAGTGGGATCCACTAACTTGCCCTCGAAAGCATGGAGTTGCTTCCAGTTGGTGATCATAGGTGTACTCATAGGCCTGCAGTCCTCCATCCAAAATCTCCTCAGAATATCAACTACATACTTTCCCTGTCCCAGGAAAATATGCCCATGCTCTTGCCACACCTCCATCCCCAAATAATAGTGCATCATCCCAATATTGGTCATCTCGTACTCTGATGCTAGGTCTCTCTTGCAATGTGCAATGAGACGCTCAGCACCTGTGATGAAAAGATCATCAACATACAACAGAAGAATGAGCGGGTCTCTCCCAACCACAATGAAGTAAAGGTTGGGATCAGCCTCACTCTTCTGAAATCCCATCGATGTCAAATAAGCTTCAATCCTGGAGTACCAAGCTCTAGGAGCTTGCTTTAGTTCGTACAAGGCTTTCTTCAGCCTGCACACACGAGAATCTCTCCCATGAATCTCGAATCCTTGTGGCTGCTCTAGATAAACCTCCTCCTGCAGAAGACTATTGAGAAATGCAGTCTTCACATCCATCTAGTGGATCTTCCAACCCATCTCTGCTGCTATAGATATCACTGCCCTGATAGAGGAATAACGAGCAACTGGAGCAAAAGTCTCATCATAGTCGACTCCCTCAACCTGTGAGAACCCCCGCACCACAAACCGAGCCTTGTACTTCTCAACACTGCCATCCGCAGCATGCTTTACCTTGTAAATCCATCTGGAAGTCACAACTGACTTCCCCTCCGGTCTCGGTACTATCTCCCAAGCATCATTCTTCATGATGGAATGGTACTCTTCCATCATGGCATCTCTCCATACCAGATGCTGGGAAGCCTCCTCAAATGTGGATGGCTCAGAGTCACGAAGGCATGCAACAAGAGCCATATCTGCCCTGTCCGGCACCACACCAAGCCTTTCAGGCTCCACTACTGTCCTGATCCTCTCCTGGGGCCTACCAAATGCCTCTGCTTCCTTCAAGGTCTCCTGAAGCCACTTAGGCTTCCTCTTCCTTGAAGGCTGCTCCTCCTCATCTGATGAAGTCTCGGTACCAGAAGGTCCAATACCCCGAGGACCAGTAACTGATGAACCTGTGCCCGTCGATGCCGTAATCTGAGGACTCAAACTTGTACCTGTCCTTGAACCTGTCCCTGAAGTGCCAGCCACCTGGACCACTGAACCTGTAGATGCTGTGCCCGTACCCTGTGATCCAGTCCCTCCAGAAACCTGTGGACCTGTAAGCTGTATCGAAGAATCCTGTACTAGCTGAGGTGTGGGAGCTGGTGTTTCCCCCTGCTCTAACTCTCTGGACTTCCTAAAGGCTCTCTCCTGATCAAACTTTACTTCCTGGTGGACAACAACTTTCCACGAGCAAGGTAAGTAAATCCGATAAGCCTTAGAAGTCTCATCATATCCCACAAAGATGCCTCTCTCTGCAGTGGGATCAAACTTCGTCCTCTTCTCAGAAGGGACATGAGAGTAAGTCATCGAGCCAAATATACAAAAGTGGCTCACCTCAGGAGTCTTGCTTCCCACTACCCTATGAGGACTCCTGTTCTGCAGATAAACTGCAGTACTACATGCCTCAGCCCAAATAAAGAAAGGTAATCCCTGATCATGGAGCATCGCTCTGGCGGCCCCCAAAGTTGACCTATTCTTCCTTTCTGCTACTCCATTCTGCTCAGGAGTGTAAGGAATGGTCAGGTGTCTCTGAATGCCCTCCTAACTGCAGAATGCCCTGAACTCCTTGGAGGTATACTCACCCCCATTGTCCGATCTCAAGATCTGGATCTGTCTCCCTGTCTGCTTCTCCACAAGGGCTTTGAACCCTTGGAAGACTCTCAACACAAGCTCAGACTTCTTGCTCCTCAAGAAGTAGATCCAGGTCTTCCTGGAGTAGTCATCTATAAAGCTGATATAGTACTCAAATCCTGTCAAAGAACGTGATGACATGGGACCACATACACCAGTATGAATAAGATCAAGCACCCGGTAGCTCTCGTGTCACTGCTCGAAAAAACAGTCTTGGTGTGCTTTCCCAAAGTACACCCTCTGCACACATCCTCCTGCTCAGTGCTGAACTCTGGTAAACCTGTAACCATGCTCCTCAACACTCTAAGAGCTGGGTGATGAAGGTGGGCCATCCTCCGATGCCAGGGCTCACAAAGCTCACTACTGCTATTGTGTGCTAAGGCACACTGTGGCTGAAACAATAGCTTGTACAGTTTTCCACACCTAACTCCAATATCCATGGCACTGGACATGCCTGTGGCCTTGGGATACACCTGTACTCTCCCATCTGAAAAGCACACCCCAAGACCCCTATCCTCAATAGTGGAAACTGATACAAGGTTCTTTTTCAGCCCAGGGACATACAACACATCCCGCAGAGTCATGGGACTCATAGACTCCCTCTGAAATGTGATGGTCCCCCGACCAATAGCTCTCACAATGGTGTTGTCACCAAGGACAACCTCCACATCTCTACCTATATCTGACAACTTTGAGAACACCTCTCGAGCTCCTGTCATGTGTCTTGAGGCTCCACTGTCAATGTACCAAGTAGAAGAGGTGGGCGGACCCCCCTAATGTCCTGCCAAAAAGGAATGCTCACTATCCTGATCCATATCAATGCTGGTGGCTAAGGATACTGTCTCTCTCTCCATCTGTCTAGCGTAAAGGGAAAACTCCCTCTGAAATGAAACACTAAACTCATCAACCTCTATTGAGGCTGCAGTCTGTTGTCCCTATCCCTTCTTCTTCTTCTTGCTTGGACACTGTGAGGCATAGTGTCCAAATGCCTGACAAGCATAGCACTTGATTTTACTCAAGTCCTTCTTCTGCCCACTCTACTGCTGCTGCTACTGTTGCTTGGCCCCACCCTTCTTGGGACCCTTCTTCTTCTTACCCTTGGCTTCCAAAGCCACATCCTCATCATCAGCCCCTCTCTGAGAAGTACTACCCTATACAAGACCTCTCCTGGTCTCCTCCTACACAAAGTCATCCCAAAGCCTCTCCTAGTCAGGTAGGTTCTCTTTGCCCACTATAGCTTGCACAAAAGCACTCCAAGACTTTGAATCCCCATTCACTGCGGTGCGGACAAGCTCTGTAGGGGCAACCTTCTCCCCAACTGCTGCAAGTTCATCCCGAACTATAGAAATCCTAGTAAGGTAAGCTGTGACTCCCTCACCCCCATTCATCTTGATACTCTTCAGTTTTTCTCTGAGAACCATTTTCCTGTTCTCATTAGAACTCTCATACAGGCTGATCAAGGCTGTCCACATCTCATGAACCTTGTCCTTTCCTAAAATGTGAGGGATAATGTGATCTTTAACCACATCAAGAATAATTCTTCTAGATTTGCAGTCCTTCTTATTGAAGGCTGATAGAGCTGCTGCATCTGTAGATGCAGGAATGGTGATTGGATTTGCAGTAGTGTTCCTCACTATTTCCAGCCACAACTCATTCTCTTCTAGTAACAACAAAATTCTGGCCTTCCACGGCACAAAATTCCCTGTCCCATCCAGCCTATCCTCCAATGTAAGTCCTGTAGCCATCTCAACAACAACTCAACAAAGTGTTGTTCACTGACAGAAGTAAAATAACAAAAATTTCTGAGTTCTGGAAATTACTGTGTGTCTGCAAAAATCACTGTTTTCTACCCCCTTTGCTCTAATACCATGTAGAAAATTCAGGGTTTTGCTGCTTGCTGGTTTAAATGAACATTTAGTGTTTTTCACTTCAGCCGGTTTTACATAGGCTTGAAGCTACTTAAAAAAAAAAATTCTGAACAATTTTAAACACAGAGTAAACTACTAACAGGCTGAAATAAACATTTGGACAGTCACACCATAAATTAATACTCATAGATTTTTGGCTAATAATCCCTGGAAAAACCCACAAGGGGAAAACCAGTCAGTGAAAGAGAGAGATTTATTATTTTCCTCAGCAAAGATATAGGACAGAAATATAGTGAAAATACTACTTATCTCCACCACAAATTTTATCTCAAAATCTGGAAACTTGTGCCCAACAAATGGCAGCCGTACAACCTCAATTTGTGTGCCAATAAATTGCAGACTGTACACTATCTCAATTTCCGTACCAGCTATTAAATGCATCGTACTGTCTCGATATTCGTGCCAGCAATAAATGCAGGCTATACTCCCTCGAACTCTGTGCTGAATAAAAGCTGTTTACTCCCTCGAAAATTGTGCTGTAATAAATGCAGTCGTACAACCAAACTAACATGCCGTACTCCCTCGAAGTCTATGCCAATAAATGTAGCCGTATTGTGTTTAATGCAGGCCATACACTCTTCTCGAAATCAGTGCCAGCATTAAAGCTTCAATACTCCTCGATTTCTGTGCATGAATTCTTCTTGGAAAATGTGCCAAACCCCAACGCCTCCTCTAGCTCTCTCAGCTCTTCTCTCTTCGCCTAAAAAATGAAAAGTGAATGCCCTTTTGCCTCCCTCAGCCTTTTTGAGTAACCCTAAGTGAGTTTCTAATCTGACGGTGGAAAAGAGATCTAATCCAACGGATGAGAATCAATGAGAGTAAAAATCCCTTTTATTTAATTCACATAAATAAAATTACTCACTCACTTAAATTTATCAAAAAGTGACTTTATGTTTATAAAGTATCATTAAGTGACATTTAATGTGAGGGTCACCTTTTTCCCTCTTAAAGTGACTTAGGCAAAATAAAGTCACCTAGGGAACATCTGCCTAGGTACAAAAACTAACAGACACAAGTGTAGAATAAGGAAAAATAGCCTGACGAGGCTTGGGTTCGGAAGACCCTAGAGAAAGTTCCAACCTTCGATGTGGATAGAGAAAAAGAAACATTTATGGAAGACAAAAAAGAATTTGTTGATTCGAGCACAACAGTAGTACCTGCGCATCAGTATCAACAGCAGTCGCAGTCTCAAGAAGTTTCGACAGAGAAAGTAAGTACACTGTCGACATTTTTACAGAGTTGTATGAAGCTCTTACAAAATCAAAATGATTTAAATGAGTTACAGAAAGTTATTGCTTCTTGCGAACCTCAGCGAAGCTCTGGTAAAGAAAAAATTGTCAATAGAGTTAGAAGAACTGGAAGAGAAATGAGATTCCATGCTCAGATAGGAGAGTATGACATGAGTGATATCATATTAGACTTGGGATCAGAAGTCAATTTCTTAACTAAGAAGACATGGGAACAAATGGGAAAACCTACCCTTGAATGGTCCCCTATACAATTGAGATTAGCCAATCAGCAGAGGATTGTGCCCCTAGGAAGATTCTCTAGTGTCCCAGTAGACATTGATGGAGTCAGTACCTTAGCAGATTTTGAAGTCATTGAGATAATTGATGATAGAAACCCCTATCCAGCCTTGATAGGAATTGAATGGCCAATAGAGAATTCTGCAGTAATTAATCTTAAGAACAGGCAGATGACTTTTGAAGGAAAAGGCTTGAGAGTCATAGTCCCCTTGGACCCTTCTCAAGGAGAAAGGTACATAGAGCCAGTTAGAGATGAGAATCAGGATGTTTTGGATCATATCTACAACATCATAGCTAAAGATGAATATTATGTTAACCCTACTACTGAAGGTATAATGGATTGGAAGTGTGATAGTTCTTGCATGACTGATTCATATGAAGGCCTAGAGAATTGGTAGCATAGACTTTATGAGCTACATGGACATCGGTGTGCAAGAATTACCAAGTCTCTTAGATGGCTGGACTCACAAACAAGAGTCTTACCTATTTTTTATGGCTTGATAGACCCCAAATAGTTTATTTTGCAATTTTCAGAGCAGGTACCAGATTCACAGAAAATGGAAACTCTAGATTCAGTATTTAGAGCCACAGCCGCTAGATGGTGGAATGGTCATAAGAAGTATATTTAGAGTTAAGAAGCTTGTCAAAAGCTTCTTCGCCTCATATTCGTGGATCAACCTTAGGAGGTACGAAGCAGGTTTAATGGTCAGACTAGCCCTCAAGAACATTTGGAATAGTGTTATGAAGCATGGAAGCATGTCCCTCACGAAGAATGGGTACATCGGTTCGTGCACACCCTGGAACCTATCGCGAATAATTGGTATGCAGAGGTGGAGCTTCGCCATGGTACCATAAGTTGGGATAGCCTTGTTGATAGTTTTGTGCTGAAATTTTCTATTAATGAGGTTTGTCCTGCTTTCGACGCAGCTGTTAGGCTGATCCACACTAAGGTGTTTGATGGTAAAGAAATAGCCGAGTACCAACCTGATTGGAAAGAACAAGAAGCCAATGCAGTAGAATGCTATAACCTCGCAATTGACGAGGATGATGACCCACGCAACATAGATATTCCTGAGTCAGAAGGACACTGTGAAGTACATGGACTAGTATTCGAAGCACCAGAAGTGACTCAACCCTTGAAGACAAGGAAAGTAAACATTGGGTCAGAAGAAATGCCTAAGTATGATACTATTGGAGATTATTGGGATGAAGAAACGGTAAGCAAAGTAACCCAACTTCTCCATGAGTATCACGACCTATTTCCGATGAAGTTCTCAGAAATGAAAGGTATCCTTAGTGATATACGAGTGATAAAAATCATGTTGAAACCTGATGCGAATCCTGTGAAGCAGCGCCCTTATAGGCTGAACCCTAAGTATAAATAAAAAATCAAGGTGGAGCTAGATAAAATGCTCGTAGCAGGAATCATTGAGCCTATCGAAGAGTCAGAATGGGTCAGCCCCATGGTGGTACAAGAAAAGAATACCAAGGGAGAAATAAGAATCTTTGTTGATATCAGGAAGCTGAATGATTCCTGTTTACATGATCCGTTTCCTACTCCCTTTACAGATGAAGTTTTAGACAATGTCGGAGGTCAAGAAGTGTATTCTTTCACTAATGGATTTCCAGGTTACCATCAGATCGGAATTGTGCTAGAAGATCGACATAAAACAACCTTCGCTACAGAAATGGGATCGTTTCAGTATATAGTTATTCCTTTTGGATTGAAGAATGCACCTGCTATGTTTTCCATAGTAGTCATATCTACATTTAAGGAATCCATTCATAAGTTCTTGGAAGTTTACTTTGATGATTGGACCATCTTTGGCTTATTGAAATATCATATAGCTAGCTTAAGGCTTATGCTAGATAAGTGTAGACAGCATCAGATTTCATTGAACCTGAAGAAGTGTATCTTTTGTGCACCTTTTGGAATTCTGCTAGGTCACATTGTGTGCAAGCAAGGATTGATGGTGGATCCTGCGAAGATAGCCATCATTGTGAACTTGCCACCTCTGAAGTCTGTTAAGCAACTTCGTACTACACTTGGTCATACTAGATATTACAAGAAATTCATCAAAGGATATGCTCAGATTACAGCCCCTATGGAAAAGCAATTGAAGAAATATATTAAGTTTGAATGGACACCTGAGTGTTAGGAAATCTTGGATATTTCGAAAGAAAAGATGGTAGCTGCCCCTATCCTAGTATTCCCTGACTGGAATAAGGAGTTTCACATTCATGTCGATGCAACTTGCATTGCTTTAGGTGTAGTATTGGCTCAGTCAGGTGAAGGTAATATTGATCACCCTATTGCTTTTGCAAGTAGAAAATTGTCCACAGCAGAAAATAGTTATACTAGGACAGAACGAGAAGGTCTACCTATGGTTTATTCCTTACAGAAGTTTCGACACTATCTGTTAGGATCACATTTTAAGATGTTCACTAACCATTCTGCTTTGAAGTATTTGGTTAACAAACCTGTGTTAGGTGGAAGGATATGCAAATGGCTGATTCTGTTTCAGGAGTATGACTTTGAGATCATAGTTAAGCCTGGAAAACTTAACCTAGGGCCTGACCACTTGTTGAGGCTCAAGTCAAGAGAAGAGCCCACTAGCTTGGATGAAGGTCTTCCTGATGCCCAGTTGTTTTCCATCTAGATGGTTGATGACTATTTTCAGGATATTGTTTAGTACTTATCTATAGGTTTTCCACCCCCTGAGATGACGACACAGCAGAAGAAGTAGCTGGTGGTCAGAGCAGCTGACTTTACCTTGATAGCAGGACAGTTATATAAGATGGGACCTGATGAAATCTTGTGCAGATGTGTCCTAGAACACGAAAATCCATTGATCTTGGCTGAGGCACATTCGGGAGCAACAGAAGGTCATTATGCAGGAAAAGCTACAGCTCAGAAGATTCTAACAGCTAGATTGTGGTGGCCTATGATTGATAAGGATGCAAGAGAGTACTGCAACAGCTACGATATCTGTCAGAGGATAGGAAAACCATCTAGAAGGGATGAGATGCCTCTGGTACCACAAATAACTTTACAAGCATTTGACAAATGGGCTATTGATTTTGTTGCACAAATCAATGCCCCTGCAAAGAAATCTGGAGCAAGATACATTATTACAGTGACTTATTACCTTACTCGTTGGGTCGAAGCTCAACCAGTCAAGAATTGTAGTGCTGCTACAACTGCGAAGTTCATCTTCGATAATATCTTGTCAAGATTTGGGTGTCCTAGAATTCTTATGAGTGATCAAGGATCACACTTCCTAAATAAGACTATTGAAGCATTAACTGAAGAATTTCAAATATATCATCAGAAGAGTACTACCTACCATTCTCAAGCAAATGGAACTGTTGAAGCCTTTAACAAGATCCTTGATCACGCTCTGACGAAGGTTTGCAATGTGTTGAGGCTTGGAAATTCACAGGCGACAACAGAAAGGGATTCTCCCCAATCAACGTTCCCAACTAGCCCGTTGATTGTTTGGTATAGGTAATCCATCCAGTTTTGCGGTCTTGCTACCGTAGGTCAAACACAAACAAAGGGTTTACCGGTTGCGGCCCAGTCCACCAAAATTTGTATTTTAACTTAAGAATGCTATGCAAGAATTCGAACTAAACATGCAGGATGGTGAGGAATGCAGGGAGCAGTCACAATGTGATGCGCAGGTTCTTACCTCTCATCTTAGGCTCACCAACATTTGAATCACACATGCATCTATGCAATGACCTAACTATCTATCTATCCCTATCTACCTATCCCCGGGGAGCCAACTTATATTTAATATATATGAGTAATGCCGATGTGCACACATGATAAAAGCAATTACAGATAGTTGACATTCACTTTTACAAGCATGAACAATGAAAGATATTTCCGCAACCAGATAACTAATTGTTTCATGATAAGCATGCATTACTCATGGTGGTTATTTCATAAAAAAAATCAGAAATCATTTAAACAAGACATAGGTCATAAGTTAGAACGATCTCACGATTCATGGACACAATGCTGAGAAACAAAGTAGTTCATCTTTCAACTATCAATGGCAAAACATTTGAAATCCCACTGATCTTCTTTCAACAGGAAAACTGTAATTTCTATTGCAAAATGAATTAGTTATTCTTACAATAAGTCATCACCAGTCTTACTAGGGAAAAAATCCCTTATTCCTTCTACCGTTCCTACTTTTATACAAAAGGTCAAAATGGTTGGGCTGCCCAAAGTGACCTTTGGGCTTCCCAACCTTTTTCTCTCCCAACTCTTAATTTCTCAAAAAAATTTACAAAAATATTAAAATATTACAAAGTTTGATCGTTCCTTTATGAGGAGGGTGCCGCCTAGCTATCTAAGAACTTCTTCCACGCTACTACTTCAGTAGCAATGCCTTCAAAAGTGCATGGCTCTAGGAACTGAATGCTGATTTCAAAATTTTCAACTTGGTTCTTGATGGCCTCGATCCTTGTTGGGCTCAACCGAATATGATATTCTAGAAACTGCATGCTAACGGCTGCGTGACCTGCCTTGTTCATCAGTACTAGGTCATCAATGGCTCCAATATGCTGAGTTCTGTCCTCTGCATCTTGATATCTTTTCTGTAATACTTCCATAAAGGCCTCATGGTCTAGGAACTCTTCAAGCCTATGCTCAGCCTCTGTTTGACATCGATTGTACATATTCAGGAGCCTTCTAAAATACTTTGAGCATGCTCCCTGAGCCCTTTTTACTTCCTTCTTGAAGTCTTCTGCGGTACTGATGGCGAACTCTATCAGGTTGTGATCTCTCTTGAGGGCTTGATGATATTTTTCTGGTAGCCCTTCTGGAACCTAGACATCATCTTTTCGCCTTGCCATTCTGGCACTCAAGACCTCAAGCACCTCCTGAGATCGATCAGCGAAGTATGAGGAAGTTTCCATGATCTCTTCTAGCCTGCTATCAATCTGAAGGAATTTGCACCTCTCTTCTTCCAGAGCCGTCTGCAGCTGTAGCATTTGAGCTTTTTGAGCCAGGATATATTCTTTCAATGGCTGCAAATCGACTTGTTGTTCCTTGGCTTCCTCCAGATCATTAGTCATAGAAGCTAGCTGCCCTTTCAGCTCTTGAACTTGTGAATCACTGGCCTCATAGATGACCTTCTGATGCTCTTCCAGTTCTATCACCTTTGCCAATAACTGCTCCTTATCACTCTTTAGACTTTGGGCTTCCTGTTGTGCGTTTTCTAGGGATTCATGTGCTATTCCCTTTGCTTGCATCTCCACTTGAAGGGCATAGACTTCACCTTTTGAGGATTCCAGTTCCCCTTGCATGTGCTCATATTTCCTCTTGAGTCTATTACCTTCATCTCTTTCTTTTCTCAGTGTGTCTTTTAGCTGAGCCGAGGTCTTCTTAACTGACTCTAGTTCAATCAATACCTGATTTATGTTATCTGTGGAGGCATTGATTAGTGCAACCCCGGCTCTTATCATGAACCTAGGATCCTTGTCCGTCTCTAGCATGACAGCGGTATCTGTGACCATCTTCCCTGATAGGTCTTTTGCTTCAACTTTCTTTTCTGTCCTCCTCATTATTCTTTTGGTGGCCCTGTCATAATAGACATTATTGAAGTCGGGGACTTCTTCACCCTTTTTCTAAGTGAAAGGTATTAGATTGAGCGTAGGGGTCACAAGAGTGCTACCAGCAGGTATTTTCAAGGTCTGTACCTCTAGGTTTGCCTCCTCCTGGGTCTGTCCTGTTGATGTTTCAGCAATTGATTGTTGTGGCAGCTCTGTTTTTTCAGCCTCCTGCTTTTGGATCTCTTCATCTAGCTTTCTTTTTGCTTCCTCCGCTACCTGTCTGGCTACCTCTTCTGTTTCTTTGGCAGCCTCTTCTGTTTCTTTGGTTGCCTCTTGTGCCTTTTCAGCTGCTTCTTGGGTAGCTAGTCTTTTTTCTTCTTCTCCTTTCTGCAGCCATTCTGCAGCTTCCTGTTCCAGCTTCTGGGCCTCTTCCTATCTCCTTGTGGCCTCTTCTTCAGCTCTGGCTTGCTCAGCTTTGGCTTGCTCAGCCCCTTTTCCTCCCTTGGTGGGGTTCTTAGGCTTGAACCTCCTTCTCAAAGCCGTCAAGTTAGGGGCACTTCGGAAGAGAGATTATTCCTTGTCAAAGTGGTGAGTGTACTCAAAATGTACTTTATGTTCTCTACAGTGCTCTTCCATTTTACCGTGAGTATCATTCCTTCAGAAAGTCATCTCACCAAAATGGAACTTCCCCAATTCTTCTATGAACTCCGCAGCTTGATTTACCTTGGCAAATCTGTAGCTACCTAGTTTGAATGGCAGCGGAGGATATGTAGCCTTATTTTGCTCAAAAAGGTAATTCCCTATCCCATCAATGAATACCTGCCTAACTGCCTCTTTATGAATAACATAATCTGTTTCGTATTTGGGAAGCAGTAAGGGGCATTTCATGGCACCAAACATTCTGATGTACATGCCATTCTCAGTCAGGAAATAGTCTACATGCTCTTCTATTACCCGCATATCCTCCTCTGACATACAGTCACACTCCTTCCGGAAGATGAGTGTGTAGAGTGGCATGATGAATTGCTTGCAGATCTCCTGGTAGTGGCTATGGTACTACTGCACCCACAGTGGTTTGTAAGTGGCATATACAGGCATTCTTTCCCTATCCTAGACACACTTGAGACCAGGGAAAGGCTGGTTGCACAGTATACAATCTACCAATATCGAGCTCATGTAGAATTTGGACTTTTTCTTGGATTCTCCTCCCAAGGCAGCAGCCACGCAAGAAGAAAGACTGCTTGATACTAAGCTGGCCCAATTGAAGACTGTTCCTTGAGTTGCTACATGGAACATAATGGGTATCCATTCAAATTTGAAGAGCCTGCCATGGGCTCTCTTGAAGATTCTATTCAGCATCAGGACTATAAACCTGTACAGAGCCCTCAAGTTTGTTGTGTCATATTCACCGGATGTTCTGTACCGATAAATATTTCCCTGCAAGAGCATTCTCTTCAGAGTTTCTATTAGGTCCATTTTGATGTTAGCTAGCCAGTCATCAGATATAAAGATTTGAGGTTCTGGCAGATGATAGGCCAATGCCACATACCCTGGGCTAAATGCAGCATAGCTCTGGCCTTCCACATTTTCTATGAGCATTGTGGCTGTATTTGTATGGGGTAGAATCCATCGAATCACCTCATAACAAGGGAACAACTCTGTTCTTGTAGCCACCTTCATGATGGTGGATTTTTCTATGTTTGCATATATGGGTTCTTCTTCAAGACCCATGTCAGGAACTTCCTTGCGAGAAATCATCCTGTATATGTCACCGCATTTATACTCAGGCTCCACACTAGAAATACATTGGGTGTCTTCATATGTATATTCAGTCTTTGTGACAACCTCTATTTCTGGTTGTTCTTCGACCATAGGGGCTTTCTTTTTCTGCCTTTTGGACATAGTGGGCTCGGCTTCTTCCTGCCATATATAAAATTGTAGTATTGAGCCATTTAAGGTGCACACATTTACAAGACAGAGTGCAACCCTTTATTTTATCTATGTACATGATGGTAGCAACTAGTTGATGAAACTATAATATAAGTTTGCATATTTGACTAATCAAACGCTCACTACTTCGTGCTTCTGTCTATATGATGCAAAACATTTTGTATGATATTTGCAACATCATCAACCATCATCAAAACAGCAATAAATTACATGCATATGCAAAGTGCCAGCTTTATGTACTTTAATGTGAAAGCAGGCAGAGAAACCAATGCATGTATGCATAATCCAACAATGCCCTAACTATCAGAATTACTATCATAAACAGACCAAGTCCTGTGCAATATAGGTGGCCATCATCTCGCAGTGTCGATTCTCCTATTAAAACAATTCGCAATGCAAATGTATGGATCTTAAAGGCAAAGTGCAAATGTACTGTCCAACAATTCATCAATGTGGTCCATTGCCCGACAAATGAAGAAACTGGTTATACATATAAAGATCATGCTAGCCGTCTAAACACTTTGACCACAACGCTGCTCGTGGGAGGTGATTACGTCAATTCGAAAACATGCTGTGGGCTTTAACAACATCTCTCTGCATACGATGCTTTCATCGAACCCCCTATCCATACTATCCTCAAACTGCAAACCACTACCACGTCATAGCCTAGGGTTTTAGACAAACGAGATACACTGGACCGCGCGGGCAAGAAGTTGGAGTTCAAAACCGGGAAAAAATACTGGGGAGACTGACCAGCAGAGGAGCAATTGACAAATCACAAGCAAAACCCCATCAAAACTTCTCCCTTGACCTCATCATTATAAGGGAAAACCAGGTGCAGGTGGCATAACGACCGCCTGCACCGTGTCTTCATCCACTGCGCGCGGGGTGAAACAATAAGGCCGAGGTCGACAATTAATAAATACATGGGTTTTAAATGAAAAGAAAACAAAATCCCCTCCCTTCTAACCGCCATCAGTTAACCTATCAGAAAAACTCACTATGAAAGCACAAAACGCCAGGCGGGCAAGTGAAAACGACTATGGCAAACCAAAACAACGGTAGACCCTTGCACATATGTAAATGGTTTTCCTACACACCTAATTGCAGCCTACAAATATTGAAAGGAACAAAACACGGTGAGAATGGCCTACCTGGTAGAGACCTGTAGTTGACGGGGCGAGGACGGTTGAGCTTCCAAATGACACCTGGACGCAAGCACCGGAACGATAGTCCACAGGGTTCGAGGGATCAATAGCACGGAGAGGATCATGACAACTCGGGCCCAAAATAATAATACAATACCCCAAATCCCGTCCCCATATATATAAAAGAAACCGCATGTGCGAGGAGACCATAAATCGGGCGGGAAACGAATCTGGATCGGGCGGCGAGATCGTGAACTCCTCCGCAACGGCGATAGGCTCTAGCGTTAACTCATCCGTAATGGTGAGCAAGGTGCGATAAAGCAATGATCGGGTGTCGAACAAAACCTGGATTGAAAACTGAGAGCATTCTTCCCTCAGCAACGGCGGACGGGCACAGCGTCTACCAAGCTAGGTATACATGCATGGCGGGCCATAATCGGCCGATCAACCGTCGGTCGGTTCTTCAATCGGGAGGTGAAAACATAGAAACAACCATAACGATGGAACATAATATGGTGAAAGCTTCCACTTTTGCTACCTGCGTCGGACGTCGGGAGGATCTCAAGTCGAAGGCAGAAAATCCAAATCCCTCTGCAATGGGAAAATTAACATTGTAAAAGGTTCCGATTTAAACTTTAAAGCAGTCGAAAAACGTAAGTCGGGAGAGAACCAGAAGTCGCAATTAAAATTCTCTCCACAACGGTGGCATAAAATATCGACCAAGCATTCGATGCCCAATCAGAAAAATATCCGCCGTAAATAAAGGAATCGGCCGTCGGAAGGTTCTGCAATCGGGGGGGGGGGGAGAACTTAAAGACAGCCGCAACAGCGAAAAACTCAAGCAAACAACTACCGGTTTCAACAAGTTTCGAGTACATTCGACAGTAGCAATTAGGCTAGTTTACAAAGGCTTTCCAAGACATCAAGTGGAGCAACTCAGGCGTTAAAACATTCTGAGAAAACATTGCATCAACGTAGGAGAGAAAAACAAGCTAATCCAAAACAAAGGAGGGTCCCAACAATTTTTTAGAATTTTGGGAAAATGTTGCAGCTGCAACAATTGGCGACTACCTGGTTAACTCCAGATCTCTGAATTAACCTTTCCCCAGCTCAAGACTATCTGACTAAAACTGAAATCTTCTAGATGTCTGCATTCCTAAGCCAGCCCAAATTATGCATTAAGTTACTCAGAAGAAGCCCATTCTTTCGGGAGAAGGTAACATCAGCAGTGTTTTAGGTCTGAATAACTCTTTTGAGGCCAAGTATGTGAGGTTTATTTGCCTGTCCATAGGTATTTTCCAGCTTGGACACCACAGGATTGTAACAGATAGCAAGCAGTATAATCCTTTTGTTCCTCATTCCCATGCCAATTTGCACTTTTGTGCTATTTAAGTTTTATTCCTTTGATATGAGTCCTCCTGCGGGCCTTTCTTACTGAATTTTAATTCAGGATCCTCTATCCCATAGTGTCCTTTTGTGTGAACAAGATACTTCATATTTTAATTCATGGACGGAGAGGATATGGTGGCCATTTTAGTATTTCATGCTTGTCAAGCTTTGTTTTGGTATGTCTTATTCCTTTCAGGAGTTTTGACTCTTGATAGATTTTAGCTTTTCTGACATTATGGCATGGGATCATTTATATATGACATACTGTCTTACTCTGCTTCCTTTCCGTGGATCTTATGCTGTCACCCCCTTGGAGATTAAGATGTGAGGTGGACGAAGCCTCGAAATAGTATTCGAGACCTTCTTTACTTTTGAGTTATTTACAGGGGTTAAGTGAGACTTCAATGAATGCATGCCAGTTAGGAATATGGTTACTAGAAGACATTCTTATGCTTTAAAGCATAGTCTCTAACTCAAGATTTTAGTTAATAAAGAACTCTGATGCTTCCATTGCAACCAAAAGTTTGCCTCTTTATTCAAAACCAAAAGGAAAGAAAGAAAAGTACTAAAGGAAAACATCAACAAAGAAAATAATCAAAGAAAGAAAAATATCAAAGCATTAAAGCAAGAAAACCAGCACCTAGTAAAAACAAACAATTTATTTATGTACAAAAGAAAAACAAAAGAAAAAACAAAAATCTTGCCCATTCCTGAAATTTTAAAACTAGAGCACTAAGGAATGAGCTGGATATAGACATGATTTATCTAACCATGATCCAATTGTGTTGTTATTGAAATGGAACCCATATCTAAAATCCTGCAGTCATCACTTTCTGCCTGAGGGAGTTGAAGGAGCTCAGGCTGAGTGTCCATCATAGGGCTGGCTCTTTTTGAGGAATGATGTCTTAGCTTAAGCTCAGTAAGGTAGTTCCCCAGGATAGAATCAGTAGACTCATTTCCTTCTCCTAACTTAGTGACAGTATGCTTCATGTATGGTTCTCTCAGAATTTTTATTGGATTTGGGGTACCTTTGAGAGTTAACAACAAGTGGGACCAATCTAAAGCAAAATAACCTTTCAACCTGGCAGCCCAATCTTGGTTGAGAATGAGCCCATATCCCCTTGGTATGTCAGCCACCATAATATCAATGAATTGGCATATCTTGTTGTTTGCAGCTAAACGAATGAGGACATTCTTCATTTATCCTACCACCTTGACACCTGTACGATCTAATTGCTTTACTTCACGAGGTGTGGACTCTAGCTGTCCATTAATCTTTTTACAAATCTCAAGGGGCATTACATTCATTGCTGCTCCAGAGTCCATCAAGCAGTTATTCACATTATAATTCAATATTTCTAGAGTCAAGAGGAAAGGCGGGGTGTCAAGGTTTTCTTTCCAGCCTGGTTCTTGGTCTTCTTCTCCTAGCTGGTTATGAGTAGGTATATCCTTTGTTAGCTCTTGAGTTTCATCAAAGTTTTCCCTATTAACACCGGTCTGTTCTTCTACAAGCTTGACATTCTCAATGATTGGCTCGGTCCTCTGGTTGAGGGTAGGGTTCTTATACGTTTTTCCTTCGTCCAACTTCTTAACATTCTCCTGCACATTGTTAATTTTAGAAACCATTTCATTTTCTTGGTATATGACTCCCATGTCCTTTGTGGTTGTAGATGTGCGTTTAGATTTAGGAGTGTCATCTTCAATGTCAAATAGTGAAATACAACTCCATGAGAACATAATATCATCCTCTGGTTTTCTTATGATCTGTTTCTCCTTTTCTTCCTCCCCACTATCCTTAATCAAATTAGGGTCCAACAACTTGTTCATCACCAATGTCATTGAATGTAACCATTGAGGACACTTCTTCTCAGAATGAGGTTGTTGGTGAAAGGTACAGAAATTATCCCCTCCTACTTCTATTATGTTTATTGATGCCGAATTAGGAGGAGGAACTTGCCATTGGTCATTGTTTTCTCTTTTCGGATAGTGAGGCTTATAAGATTTTTGAATGTCTCTTTCCCTTTCCAGATCTATTATTCGGTTGGATAATTTCTGGAGCATTTTCATAATTCCCTGATAATCATGTGATTGGTCTTCTCTAGGTTTAGACAGTAGTGAGATCCTTCTGTCAATAATCTTGTCATCAAGTGAATCAGGATAGTCTTCTACACTCTCACTTTCCGCCTCTACCCTTTCAGCCTCTTCATAAGTCTCTACCAGGGTAGGCTTGAGTTTCATCTTGGCAAACATGGCCAGCTCAGGCCCCAGGGATGAGGTGTAATACTCAATTAAAACCTTGTCTGAAGGTCTGTCAACTGCAGAAATTTTTTTTAGGTACATTGAAAATCTCTGAGTGAAACTATGTACCTTTTCATTCTTCTCTTTTCTTAAGTGACCAAGATCTTTCATCAATGAGGTGTGCGTTTTTAGGGTTGTATATTTACTTCTGAAAACTCTTTCGAAGGTGTTCCAATCGGGAATGGAGTTTGCAGGCAGACTGAAATACCAAGATGCTGCTGCTCCTTTCAAAGTGTGCGGGAACAGCCTACAAACCACATCTTCATACTCCCCAGCCCTTATCCCTTCTAACGCTAGGTAAAATCTTTGGAGGTGATCATCGACAACAATCCCTTCTTCAGGATCAAACTTAGGCAAAAGCTTGTCAAAGGCTTGAGGTAGATTATGCAAAGGAGGTGTTAAGTTTAGAGGGGACCTAGCTCTCCATGCCAGCAGAGTGTTGGGTTGATTACCAGCCATGAGCAAAGGTAAACAAATAAGCCACTGGGAAAAAACAATCCTTCAAGGATAATACCAGAATCTGCAAATTCTTGAGTTAGGTTGCAAGCTTCGAAACATCTGCTGGTAGGATAGTCTCGGGGAATTAAGTTCCATGGCTAGCCATTTATTGGCGGCCCTCCTTCTAGCGCCAAAACTGTTGAGGCCTGGAAATTCACAGGCAACAATAGAAAGGGATTCTCCCCAATCAACGTTCCCAACTAGCCCGTTGATTGTTTGGTATAGGGAATCTGTCCGGTTTTGCGGTCCGGCTACCGTAGGTCAAACACAAACAAAGGCTTTACCGGTTGTGGCCCGGTCCACCAGAATTTGTATTTTAACTTAAGAATGCTATGCAAGAATTCTAACTAAACATGCAGGATGGTGAAGAATGCAGGGAGAAGTCACAATGTGATGCGCAAGTTCTTACCTCTCGTCTTAGGCTCACCAACATTTGAATCACACATGCATCTATGCAATGACCTAATTATCTATCTATCCCTATCTACCTATCCCCGGGGAGCCAACTTATATTTAATATATATGAGTAATGCCGATGTGTACACATGATAAAAGCAATTACAGATAGCTTACATTCACTTTTACAAGCATGAACAATGAAAGATATTTCCGCAACCAGATAACTAATTGTTTCATGATAAGCATGCATTACTCATGGTGGTTATTTCATAAAACAAATAAAAAATCATTTAAACAAGACATAGGTCATAAGTTAGAACGATCTCACGATTCATGGACATAATGCTGAAAAACAAAGTAGTTCATCTTTCAACTATCCATGGCAAAACATTTGAAATCCCACCGATCTTCTTTCAACAGGAAAACTGTAATTTCTATTGTAAAACAAAGTAGTTCTTCTTACGATAAGTCATCACCAGTCTTACTGGGGAAAAAATCCCTTATTCCTTCTACGCTTCCTAGTACTATACAAAAGATCAAAACGGTTGGGCTGCCCAAAGTGACCTTTGGGCTTCCCAACCTTTTGCTCTCCCAACTCTTAATTTCTCAAAAAAATTTACAAAAATATTAAAATATTACAAAGTTTGACTGTTCCTTTATGAGGAGGGTGCTGCCTGGATATCTAAGAACTTCTTCCACGCTGCTGCTTCAGTAGCAATGCCTTCAAAAGCGCATGGCTCTAGGAACTGAATGTTGATTTCAAACTTTTCAACTTGGTTCTTGATGGCCTCAATCCTTACTGGGCTCAACCGAAGCTGATATTCTAGAAACTGCATGCTAACGGCTGCGTGACCTACCTCGTTCTTCAGTACTAGGTCATCAATGGCTCCAATTTGCTGAGTTTTGGCCTTTGCATCTTGATATCTTTTCTGTAATACTTCCATAAAGGCCTCATGGTCCGAGAACTCTTCAAGCCTATGCTCAAACTCTGTTTGACATCGGTTGTATGTATTCAAGAACCTTCTGAAATACTCTGAGCATGCTCCCTGTGTCCTTTTTACCGCCTTCTTGAAGTCTTCTGAGGTACTGATGGCGAACTCTATCAGGTTGTGATCTCTCTTGAGGGCTTGATGATCTTTTTCTAGTAGACCTTCTGGAATCTCAACATCATCTTACGGCCTTTCCATTCTGGCACTCAAGACCTCAAGCACCTCCTGAGATCGATCAGCGAAATATGAGGAAGTTTCCATGATCTCTTCTAGCCTGCTGTCAATCTGAAGGACTTTGCACCTCTCTTCTTCCAGAGCCGTCTGCAGCTGTAGCATTTGAGCTTTTTGAGCCAAGATATATTCTTTAAATGGCTACAAATTGACTTGCTATTCCTTGGCTGCCTCCAGATCAGTAGTCAGAGAAGCTAGCTGCCCTTTCAGCTCTTGAACCTGTCAATCACTGGCCTCATAGATGACCTTCTGTTGCTCTTCCAGTTCTATCACCTTTTCCAATAACTGCTCCTTATCACTCTTTAGACTTTGGGATTCCTGTTGTGCATTTTCTAGGGATTCATGTGTTGTTCCCTTTGCTTGCATCTCCACTTGAATGGTATAGAATTCACCTTTTGAGGATTCCAGTTACCGTTGCATGTGCTCATATTTCCTCTTGAGTCTATTACCTTCATCTCTTTCTTTTCTCAGTGTGTCTTTTAGCTGAGCTGAGGTCTTCTTAACTGACTCTAGTTCAATCAATACCTGATTTATGTTATCTGCGGAGGCATCGATTAGTGCTACCCTAGCTCTTATCATGAACCTAGGATCCTTGTCCGTCCCTAGCATGACAGCGGTATCTGTGACCATCTTCCCTGATAGGTCTTTTGCTTCAACTTTCTTTTCTATCCTCCTCATTATTCTTTTGGTGGCCCTGTCATAATAGACAGTATTGAATTCGGGGACTTCTTCACCCTTTTTCTGAGTGAAATGTATTAGCTTGAGCATAGGGGTCACAAGATTGCTAGCAGTAGGTATTTGCAAGGTCTGTACCTCTTGGTTTTCCTCCTCATGGGTCTGTCCTGTTGATGTTTTAGCAATTGATTGTTGTGGCAGCTCTATTTTTTCAGCCTCCTACTTTTGCAGCTCTTCATCTAGCTTTCTTTTTGCTTCCTCCGCTGCCTGTCTGGCTACCTCTTATGTTTCTTTGGTAGCCTCTTCTGTTTCTTTAGCTGCCTCTTGTGCCTTTTCAGCTGCTTCTTGGGCAGCTAGTCTTTTTTTTTCTTCTCCTTTCTGCAGCCATTCTGTAGCTTCCTGTTCCAGCTTCTGGGCCTCTTCCTGTCTCCTCTTGGCCTCTTCTTCAGCTTTGGCTTGCTCAGCCCCTTTTCCTCCCTTGGTGGGGTTCTTAGGCTTGAACCTCCTTCTCAGAGCCGTCAATTTAGGGGCACTTCGG
The DNA here is from genome assembly GCA_001517045.1 of Pseudotsuga menziesii. Lineage (NCBI taxonomy): Eukaryota > Viridiplantae > Streptophyta > Pinopsida > Pinales > Pinaceae > Pseudotsuga > Pseudotsuga menziesii. The sequence continues at coordinate 32,818 of LPNX010287999.1, read as the reverse complement.
AAGACAGATTCTTCCTTGTCAAAGTGGTGAGTGTACTCAAAATGTACTTTATGTTCTCTACAGTGCTCTACCATTTTACCGTGAGTATCATTCCTTCGGAAATTCATCTCACCAAAATGGAACTTCCCCAATTCTTCTATGAACTCTGCAGCTTGTTTTACCTTGGAAAATATGTAGCTACCTAGTTTGAATGGCAGCGGAGGATATGTAGCCTTCTTTTGCTCAAAAAGGTAATTCCCTATCCCATCAATGAATACCTGCTTGACTGCCTCTTTATGAATAACATAATTTGTTGCGTATTTGGGAAGCAGTAAGGGGCATTTCGTGCCACCAAACATTCTGATGTACATGCCATTCTCAATCAGGAAATAGTCTGCATGCTCTCTATTACCCGCATAGCCTCCTCTGACATACAGTCACACTCCTTCCGGAAGATGAGTGTGTAGAGTGGCATGATGAATTGCTCCCAGATCTCCTGGTAGTGGCTATGGTACTGCTGCATCCACAGTGGTTTGTAAGCGGCGTATACAGGCATTATTTCCCTATCCCAGACACACTTGAGACCAGGGAAAGGCTGGTTGCATAGTATACAATCTACCAATATTGAGGTCATGTAGAATTCGGACTTTTTCTTGGATTCTCCTCCCAAGGCAGCAGCCATGCAAGAAGAAATACTGCTTGATACTAGGCTGGTCCAATTGAAGACTATTCCTTGAGTTGCTACATGGAACATAATGGGTATCCATTCAAATTTGAAGAGCCTGCCATGGGCTCTCCTGAAGATTCTATTCAGCATCAGGGCTATAAATCTGTACGGAGCCCTCAAGTTTACTATGTCATATTCACCGGATGTTTTGTACCGATAAAGCTTTCCTTGCAAGAGCATTCTCTTCAGAGTTTCTATTAGTTCCATTTTGATGTTAGCTAGCCAGTCATCAGATATAAAGATTTGAGATTCTGGCAGATGATAGGCCAACGCCACATACCCTAGGCTAAATGCAGCATAGCCCTGGCCTTCCACATTTGCTATGAGCATTGTGGCTGTATTTGTATGGGGTAGAATCCATCTAATCACCTCAGAATAAGGGAACAGCTCTGGTCTTGTAGCCACCTTCATGATGGCGGATTTTTCTATGTTTGCATATATGGGTTCTTCTTCAAGACCCATGTCAGGAACTTCCTTGCAGGAAATCAGCCTGTATATGTCACCCCATTTATACTCAGGCTCCACACCAGAAATACATTGGGTTTCTTCATATGTATATTCAGTCTTTGTGACGACCTCTATTTCTGGTTGTTCTTCGACCATAGGGGCTTTCTTTTTCTGCCTTTTGGACATAGTGGGCTCGAATTCTTCCTGTCATATATAACATTGTAGTATTGAGGAATTTAAGGTGCACACATTTACAAGACAGAGTGCAACCCTTTATTTTATCTATGTACATCATGGTGGCAACTAGTTGATGAAACTATAATATAATTTTGTATATTTGACTAATCAAACGCTCATTACTTCGTGCTTCTGTCTATATGATGCAAAACATTTTGTATGATATTTGCAACATCATCAACCATCATCAAAACAGCAATAAATTACATCCATATGCAAAGTGCCAGTTTTATGTACTTTAATGTGAAAGCAGGCAGAGAAACCAATGCATGTATGCACAATCCAACAATGCCCTAACTATCAGAATTACTATCATAAACAGACCAAGTCCTGTGCAATACAGTGGGCCATCATCTCGCAGTGCCGATTCTCCTATTAAAACAATTCGCAATGCAAATGTATGGATCTGAAAGGCAAAGTGCAAATGTACTGTCCAACAATTCATCAATGTGGTCCATTGCCCAGCAAATGAAGAAACTGGTTATACATATAAAGATCATGCTAGCCGTCTAAACACTTTGACAACAACGCTGCTCGTGGGAGGTGATTACGTCAATTTGAAAACATGCTGCAGGATTTAACAATATCTCTCTGCATACGATGCTTTCATCGAACCCCCTATCCATACTATCCTCAAACCGCAAACCACTACCACGGCACAGCCTAGGGTTTCAGACAAACGAGATACGCTAGACGATGCGGGATGGCGCGGGCAAGAAGTTGGAGTTCGAAACTGGGAAAACATACTGGGGAGACTGGTCAGCGGAGGAACAATTGACAAATCACAAGCAAAACCCCATCAAAACTTCTCCCCTGACCTCATCATTATAAGGGAAAACCAGGTGCAGGCGGCATCACGGCCACCTACACCATGTATTCATCCACTGCGCGCGGGGTGAAACAATACGGCCGAGGTCGACAATTAATAAATACATGGGTTTTAAATGAAAAGAAAACAAACACCCCTCCCTTCTAATCTCCATCAGTTAACCTACCGGAAAAACTCACTATGAAAGCGCAAAACGTCAGGAGGGCAAGAGAAAACGACTATGGCGAACCAAAACAATGGTAGACCCTTGTACGTATGTAAATGGTTTTCCTACACACCTAACAGCAGCCTACAAATATTGAAAGGAACAAAACACAGTGAGAATGGCCTACCTGGTAGCGACATGTAGCTGACGGGGCGAGGATTGTTGAGCTTCCAAATGACACCTCGACACAAGCACCGGCACGATAGTCCACGGGGTTCAAGGGATCGATAGCACGGAGAGGATCACGACAGCTCGGGCCCAAAATAACAATACAATACCTCAAATCCTGTCCCCGTATATATAAAATAAACCGCACGTGCGAGGAGACCATAAATCGAGTGGGAAACGAATCTGGATCGGGCAGCGAGATCGTGAACTCCTCCGCAACGGCGGCAGGCTCTAGCGTTAACTCATCTGTAACGGTGAGCAAGGTGCGATAAAGAAATGATCGGGTGTCAGATGAAAGCTGGATCGAAAATCGAGATCGTTCTTCCCTCCACAACGGCGGACGGGCACAATGTCTACCAAGCCGTGTATACATGCATGGCGGGCCATAATCGGCCGATCGGCCATCGGACGGTTCTCCAATCGGGAGGTGAAAACGCAGAAACAGCTGCAACGACGGAACAGAAGATGGTGAAAGCTTCCACTTTTGCTACCTGCGTCGGACATCAGGAGGATCTCAAGTCGGAGGCGGAAAGTCCAAATCCCTCCGCAATGGGAAAATTAACATTGTAAAAGGTTCCGATTTAAACTTTAAAGCAGTCGAAAAACGTAAGTCGGGAGAGAACCAGAAGTCGCAATTAAATGTCCGTCCGCAACGGCGGCATAAAAGATCGACCAAGCATCCGATTCCCAATCAGAAAACGTCCGTCGTAAATAAAGGAATTGGCTGTCGGAAGGTTCTGCAATCGGGGGGGGGAAGAACGTAAAGACAGCCGCAATAGCGGAAAACTCAAGCAAACAACTGCCGATTTCAACAAGTTTCGAGTACATTCAACAGCAGCAATCAGGCTAGTTTACAAAGGCTTTCCAAGGCATCGAGTGGAGCAACTCAGGCGTTAAAACATTCTGAGAAAACATTGCATCAACGTAGGAGAGAAAAACAAGCTAATCCAAAAGAAAGGAGGGTCCCAACAATTTTTTAGAATTTTGGGAAAATGTTGTAGCTACAACACAATGTTAACAGAAATGATTGGGATCTTAGAATTCTAGCAATACTATGGGCTTATAGAACCACTTTCAAGAAGTTGATAGGCCATAGACCTTTTAGGCTGGTCTATGGACAAGAAGTAGTTATTCCCATGGAATACATTGTTCCTAGCCTCAGAATATCTTCCTTCACAGAGATGGATGACCCAGCTATATTGAAAGAAAGGCTGGAAAAAATCCTAGAACTAGAGGAAGACAAATTCATTGCAGGTTTCCAGCAGCAAGTACAGAAAGCTAGAGAAAAAGCATGGCATGATAGACACTTTAAGAAGAAGTAATTCCAGATTGGTGATCTTGTGCTCTTGTACGACAGTAAATTCATGAATTTCCCCGGTAAATTCAAAACACATTGTAAAGGACCATACATAGTTCAGGAAGTTACTGACGGTGGTGCAGTCCAGTTAGCTAAATTGAATGGATAAATTTCACCTTCCATGGTGAATGGAAGTAGATTAAAGAAGTACAGGGACAAGCCTAGACCCCCTAATCAGAAGTAATAGCAAGAAGGAGAGTCTAAGTACCAAGAACAATTGAAATTGGGTACTAGACTATAATGAAGCTGTTCTCAGAGCTACGAAGTATTGAAGGCTGTCAAAGTTCAAAGGTCGAAGTTTGGTTGGCGCGTGGGTCAGGATGGGTCGAAGGTCAACATTGTGACGAAGCTGAAGTTAGTGGTTGTGTCGAAGAAGAAAGGTCTGTCGCAGCCTAAAATGTGACTGATGGGACAAACTAGGTTTGGCGGCGCCCACATGTGAGCTACCTTAACTGCTTGTAATAATGAGATTTTGGGAAAATATAGCACCGTGCAAATAGGATTTACTGCCACTCCATCAGATTTGGTGTCCTTAATGCACCATGATGGCAGATTTTGTCATGGGATTCTATAAGAAGCCACATAGGCCTGCGACTCCTGCATTACACATTTTCTTGAGTTGCAGTTAAGACCATGTCAAATGATTGCGAAGTCCAGGAGTTGTTACGAGAGTTCAGGGAGAGAGGTCTGTAGAACCTTATCAGCAATCCATCTGCATCTAAACTCCCCCAGTGCTGCATCCACCTATGCAAACGGATACAGAACTCGGCAGAGTGCAAAAGGAGCTAGTAGAGAAGGAGCAAGCAGTCGACAGTAGTTTACTATCTTCGCCAACAATATTCTCCCACTAGACAAGCAGCAGAGTGTCCCGAGACGGGACACTGGTGAGTCTTAGGGGCCTGTTGGGGCATGTGCCTTAACGGTCACTAATTTTGGTAACTCCACAGTTTTTGTGGAAGCTTGTAAGGAGAGTTGCAACTCAAAATAGTCTTAGGGGTGTTCGGGTTGAGTCAAAGCCCTCTTTTTTGTAATTGTCCATAATTTTCAGGTGTAAGCCCATGATTTTGTAATAGTGCACTTGTATAAATAGGCACTCATGTAAAGATGTTGAGGGTATCTAATGAAATGAGGATCACCTGATGCGAAGAAGATAGATCTATTTTTTGGTTTTAAGGTCAAGTCCCAGCTGTGTGCATGGACGACCTCTACAGCTGTGTGCGCAAAGGATTTTGTAAGGAAAGGAACTGCAGCTGAGTGCGCAGATCAGAACTGTTGTTTTGTAAGAAGTGGAATAAAAGCGTAGTTTTGTGGACGTAGCCCCTACACTGGGGGTGAACCACATTATATCTTGTGTTGTGGTTCTCTTGTGTTATTTCCGTTATGGTTTTATTTTATGCATTTCTAAGTAGATAATTGATAAAGTAAGATAATTGTTAATATTAACTTCGTTGTGAATTCCCAGTTAAGGGTTAAGCAAGAAACACCTTTTATCTAACTGCAAAGCTAATTAAGTGAATATCAAAGATCTGTTTGGTATAAATATTTATTGTAAGGCTAAAGGTACAGTAATATCCATCTTCTGCTTGCAGAAACCTGGTTCTGCGGCACCCCATAGATGTTTCAGGTGAGACTGCAACCTGTTCGCAGGTTGTTGCCGAAAGGACCAACACTGTGGGTTTGTTTGTTGGTGCAAAGTTAATGGTATAAAACCCAGGTCTTCCCTATAGCCCAACAATGCACAATGCACCTAAGATGGATTCAACTAGGCCAATGTCTCTCCCACTCAAATATGATGCAATAAATTATTTTTAATGCCTTTGTTCTAAAAATCACCATATTTGGTGCTCTACATCTATGTGTGTCCATTTATTGGCTCTAAAATGAGATGGGAAAATCCATGTTAATAAAACAAGAAAGGTATTCAAATCCAATGTTGTTTTGGGATCTATTGTTGTTCTTGGCATAGACTAAAATGTAGTTGTCACTATATTTATTTAAAGAACAAGTACAAGTATGAAATCATTACTCAAGTTTTTCTTTCTCCTCACATCCCCTTTTAGCACAATCCCTTTTAGAAATAATAACTTGTTTTCCCCTAACCTTAATATTGATTTCATTGAATGATCAACCAAGATTTTTTTTTCACTAGAAAATGAAGGAGGTTATTTCACCCAAACCAAGGTTAGTGCTTCGATGACGTCGTTAAATAAATTTTCCAACAAGGGGAAGGTTGGTGTCCTAGGATTGATTCCTAGTGTATCCAATTTTCAACATGGTATCAAAGATAAGTATGAGGCTTTATCCAAATTAGTGTGGTTTGAGGGGTGTGTTGGAAATATCAACCTCAAGATTGAACAATTAAGGTTGCATATTAAGAATTGGAATGTTGCAGATTGTTAAAGTAGTTGTCTAGGAAAGGGCAAGTCTTGGGATTGATTATTAGTGTCAAGTGCTTGGCCAAATTTTTCTCTCCTGAAAGGATCTCTCACTCAAAGGTGCAAGAATAATAGATTTGTCATGAAAGTATATCTCACTTAAACTCACAAGAATAATCATTCTCTCATGAAAGGATCTCTCACTTAAAGGCACAAGCATGAGTATGCAATAATTTGTTTAGGGTTATTTTGTCCTAAAATTACTTTTTAGTAGAATACCATGTAGCGATGAACATGATTTACCCTTATCCTAATTGTGATTCCCCTACATGAAAAGCCATGCTTTTTGGCCACTAGAAAAAACAATGAGGTTACATTACCCTAACCATGGTGAGTGTTTTGATTTTTTTATGGAGAACGAACTTGTTCTTGTGATATAAGAAAATATAGTGGTTGCTAGATCTCATTATAGCACAACAACATAGGTGAAATCATTGGTTTTGGTATCCTTTTTTCTCACATTCCCTTTTAGCACTGTCCTATGTAGAAATATGTACATGCTACATTTTAACACTAGATATTCCCTTGCTTGATGAGCCATTCTTGTAGATGGCTATACAAAGAAAGGAGGTGATTTCACCCTAACCATGGTTAATGTTTTCATGTTATTCTAACAAACTCTACATGCTTGTGGTAGAAGGAAAATTAACTTTTGATAGATTTCCTTTTAGCACACGCACAATGATGCAATTAATGCACTATTGAGTTTGGTATATCGTAGTTACTTTATTTTGAGTTGATTACAACTGCATGATTCAAGGAAATGTTCTTATTATATGAGCTATGTTTTTTCATATGTTAACATGGATATGTATGTGACTAATGGTTTTCTTGGTGCAATGTTGTTTTACTTTTGAATCTCTATGTAAACATGACACTTCTATATTCCAACAAATTTTAGTATGCAAAATAGAAAATGGTTTGCTTGGTGTGGCATCCTATGATTTGCAAAACATACTCTTAATATGATACTTCTAGATTCAATTAATTTTCATTATGTAAAATATGAAAGGTGAGATTGGTATTTATGATGATAGAGTATTTGAAAACACTTTGGAGATAAGTGGGTGTCACATGTTTGTCCTTGAATGCATGTCTAATTATTACAAATTGCATTGATATCAACAATGATTTATTGGACACCATTTGTTATAACATCCTTTTCAAAATATCTGACATACATACTTGCATACTTTAAAACTGTTCTTATGACTACCACGTATTTAGAATTTCCTTGTATGACATGGCATGAACAAATTATATACCCTCATGAAATTCATTAGGTTGGATTGGGTTGCATTTCTTTCTGTAATTTAATATATATCATTTGAATAATGATAAAGTTTTTCTACAATGGAAAATTTTTTTAATAATTTTGAGTTTTGATTACTCGGGTAATGTTTAGCACCATAATCAACTATTTAAAGACATTTTTACATATTCCATGTGAATTAGTGTAAGTTTTGAATGGTGACATAATGGTTTCATGACTTGAAAGAGATAGTTGATTAGATTTCCAATGTCAATCCATGAGAGAAACCTAACTTAACCTTACACTTCAACCCTACTCAATTTTAATTTTTTTATTTGAAAATTTTATACAAGATTAATGATACGATTACCTTTGAAAATAATTTATTGGGTATTTGATGAATCAGTTCAATGGATGCAACAAAATAAAGTCATTAAATTTTGGTTGGGGATCATGTTTGCTTAATGCAAAAGTTCAAGTCCTCTTAAATGTTATGAATATGTCACATAATATTCATGCTTAACACTTGAAAATGCATACATGATTGATTCTGATAGCCTATTTAGTGTATCAATTGTCATCTTGTTAGGTTTCTGATAAAATTGTCTAGATAAGTGATTCCTTAGTGGTTAACATGTCTCATTGAATGTTCCATGACAACCTAGAATATGATGATAATGTTTTGGGTTCAAGCTATAAAATTATTGTGAATTCCTTTCAAGTTTGTTGTTTAGTGATTTGGACTTTAGTCCTATCCTAGTTTACAAATGCTTTCTTTCATGTCAAGTGAATCTAGTTTTCCATTTCCTTTTTTTGTTAAGTTATGAGTTATAATTGCAGTATTAAAACTAAGAAAATGTTGTTGATGGTTTCAAGTGAATTATACAACCCCATATTTGAAATTATTGCTTGTCTAATTGTCATGAATCTACCCCATATCTTGTTAATAGAAGGTGGAATAACCACTGTTAAATGAGTGTAAATATGTAATTCCCCTTAATGCAACTGTTATCATTAGTAAATGCATAGAAGAGTATTGAAATAGTCTTTAGCTTGTCTTGTTTCTTCTAATTGATGTTGTCATAAATTTGACATAATTATGACTTCCGACTTCATAGTTTTGGAACTCTACTACTGATAAATGGGGATTATCTTTCTTTTGGCATGCCTTCATTATACTAATAATAGATTTGAAGATGGTAATCTATGACCGTGCTCTATCGCCACTACCAATATGCTATAAAATAAGTTGTAACTTTGAAATGATGACTCATTTACTATTGTTATGAATGAAGAGAATAGGTTTTCTAATCAGTTGGTCTCATTAAAGAAAACCCCAGCTTCTCAAATCGCTAGATAAATCAATAAGGAAAACTACCATATGAAATCTAACATGTATTATCTTTTATGACAATGTGGTTGTTCTAGAAGGAAAAAAACCATATGAAAGCTAGCATGCATTAACTTTCACTGACTGTGTAATATTGTTATTAGAAAGAAATATAACATGCGTTATATTTCTTGTTGTTGTTAGAAGGAAATCTAACATGTGTTAACTTTCATACACCAGGAAATGTTGTTGTTAGAAGGAAATCTAACATGAGTTAGATTTCCTTCATGGTGTTAGAAGGAATTCTAACATGAGTTAGATTTCCTTCATGGTGTTAGAAGGAATTCTAACATGAGTTAGATTCCCTTCATTGTGTTAGAAGGAAAACAACCATATGAAAGCTAATAGGATTTAGCTTTCATATGAAAGCTAAAAGAGCTTTCATATGAAATCTAACAAGAGTTATGTTTCATATGAAAGCTAACACACATTATCTTTCATTCAGTTCACAATAATGTTGTTATAAGGAAAACTAACACATGTAAGCTTTTATTCATTGGGCAATGTCTTTAGAAGGAAATCTAACATGCGTTATATCTTCTTCATGGTGCTATAAGGAAAACTACCATACGAAAGATGTTATCTTTCATATGAAGGATAACACACATTATGTTTTGATTCACTGTGCAATGATGTTGTTAGATGGAAAGCTAACAGGAAACAACTTTCATTTACTGTGCAATTTTTTTAGAAGGAAATATAAGATGTGTTATAACTCCTCCATTATGCTAGAAGGAAAAATACCATACGAAAGCTAATATGCATTAGTTTTGACGACGATGTGGTTCTAGAAGAAAATTAACTATTTGAAATATAACACGCATTATATTTCATTGACTATACAATATTGTTATTAGAAGGAAAGCTAAAATGTTTTAGCTTTCATGTTGTTGTGAGAAGGAAATCTAACATGTGTTATATTTAATGTTGTTGTTAGAACAAAATCTTAGATGCGTTACATTTTACACGTCGTGCAATGTTGTTGTTAGAAGGAAATCTAAAATGTCTTATATTTCATGTTGTTGTTAGAACAAAAACTAAATTGCGTTATATTTCATGTTGTTTTTAGAAGGAAAGCTAACATGAGTTAGATTTCCTTCATGGTGCTAGAAGGGAAGCTACCATATAAAAGATAATAGGCATTATATTTCATACGAAATATAACAAACGTTATATTTGATGAGAATGTGGTTGATCTATAAGGAAAACTATCATATAAAATGTAACACACGTACAATTTCATTCACCATGAAATGTTGTTGTTTTTTTTTTGTAACTGGGGGAATCAACAATTGGGGCTGGGATGGTACTAGTGTGACATGAGGTCCAATGATCCATTCCTTCTACCACTATACCCCTAGGTTCCCCACACCTACCCGCAAGATATGGTACATAGGTAAACCCACGTGGTATTTGACTTTGTGATCTCAGTTTACAGCAAGTGACTTCATATCAATTGAACACCAATGAGCCACACCCGTTCGGGCTATCGTGAAATGTTGTTGTTAAAAATAAAGCTAAAATTTGTTAGGTTTCATTCATCACACATTATTGTTGTTAGAAGGAAATATAGCATGTATAATGTCTCCTTGATGGTGCTAGAAGGAAAACTACCATATGAAATTGAGCACATGCCAGTTTTGATCACAACGTTGTTGGTCTAGAAGGGAAAATACCATTTGAAAGCTAACACATGTTTAGCTTTCATTCACCATGTAATGTTGATGTTAAAAGAAAAGCTAACATGCATTAAATTCCATTCACTGTGTAATGTTGTTGTTAGAAGGAATGCTAACATGTCTTTAATTTCATGTTATTAGAAAAAATCTAACACACATTAACTTCCATTCATTGTGCAATGTTGTTGTTCAAAGTAAAGATAATGGATGTTAGCTTTCATATGGTAGTTTTCCTTCTATCGCAAGCAGATTGTCATAAAAAATAATGCATGTTAGATTTCATATGGTAGTTTTCTTTTTAGAACCATGAAGAAAATCTAATGCATGTTAGCTTTAATGTTGTTAGAAAAATCTAGCACACATTAGCTTTCATTCAATGTGTAATGTTGTTGTTTGATGTAAATATAACATAGGTTAGATTTCCTTCATGGTACTAGAAATAAAAATACCATATAAAACGTAATACACATTATGAAATTTAACATGTGTTAGTTTTGACGACAGTGTGGTTGTGCAAGAAGGAAAACTACCATATGAAATCTAACATGCGTTATCTTCCATCCTTGCAATTTTGTTAGAAGGAAATATAACAAGAGTTATGTTTCATCCACCGTGAAATGTTGTTGTTGGAAGGAAATATAACATGCATTATATTTCCTTCATGGTGCTAGCAGAAAAACTACTATATGAATGCTAACACACATTAACTTTGATGATAGTGTGGTTGTGCTATATAGGAAACTACCATTTGCAAATCATGATGTAGTATAGATTATGGAGTTTGTACATTTTGTACACCTCACATATCAAGTCCTAATGATACGAGTTACTTCACCATGATATAAATAAAAATTCTATGTTGGAATAAAGGGAAAAGACTACTCAATATGCTTACATGCTACATAATTGTTTGGAGGATTACTCTCCTATGTTTCTATAGTTTATTCAAACTTTGAACTGCTTGGGTTTTCCAACCTTCTTCACTCTTGTGTAGGATTTAAATACTCATTGTATTTCCTTTTATCAATAATACTAGGAGCTTTTGCTTGATTTGATATTGATGAGTGGCATAGGATGGAGGAACCCATACTTGGTTGATGAAGGTCTTGTTGAAAAGAATCAAATATAAAATCTTGTTATATTCACACTATAAATATATAAATAACTATATTCTCCCCCGTGCTCCCGAATCCAATGTGCATTTATATATAGCTCAATGAATTGTGCATGGATTTGATTGACCTGATTTGATTAGAAATATTTTGTTTCAAGTTCTTATTATTCATTTATATTTTTAATTGATTTTGAAGAAGGTTTGTTTCATAAATTTTGTGCACATTTATAGAAAAAAATTATGCTAAAAAGTTATTATCTAAACTCTTCGTGAAGGTCAAGGGAATTGACCATCTAGTTCTAGGTATTTTCCCTGATTATGTATGTCAATTGCCATAGTATGACATGAGAATTTTTGGAAAAGAATTTAGTTATCTTTACTTTCTGAGTTTGTGAGTCAATACCTACTCAATGGTAATATTTTTCCTAAACAGTTATATCCATATTTTGATTACCTACTTTTAATCCTTAACGTTTTTTTATATGAAGATCATTCACAAACCTAGAAGATTATACTAAATGCAATGTTGTCGTTGGAAATATTTTATTTCTTGTGTTAGAAGGAAAGGTTAGTTTTTTGATGTTCTTTTCAACAATATGGGTGTTATTTTGAAGCGTATATGCATAATATACCTAATATGATTCAATTGGATTGAGGGATCTCTTACTCAAAGTTTATGCTATCAATTCTCTAGGTGTTGCTTTGTCTTAACAATCACCATGGTTAGTTTTATTCCTATGTGTGTGAACATTTATTGGCTCTAGAAAAATCTAAGAGGATCTATGGTTGTGCAATAAGAAATCACTTGGGAGCTATGTCATTTCACCCAACCATGACCTCGAACCATTCCTGGTTTCAATACGGATCCCCGTGAGCTGGTTGCAACATGCAAGTAGCTTAGAGCTCCTAAGGTAAGGCTTCCTTAACTGGGATATCAGGTTCTGAATAAGTTCTTCTTTTTCCTCTGAGGAAAATGTTCTACAAGAACTCTCTTGAGAATAATCATGAAGAATGTGAATCACCAAAAATATGGAAGATCCTGAAGTCTCTTTTTGGCTTGGGTTTTTATAGGTAGAATTTTCAGTCAAAGGGGCATTTAAATCAAGAACCGTTTGATTTCTTGAGTTAACCCTTTTATTTAATTTAAGAACTTTTAGTATTTAACTTTGTAACTTTTAACTAGTTCCTATTTGGACTCTAGTAGGTATTTTTGATATTTANATATATATATTATTTGTTAAAATTTGTCTTTAGGTACCATATAACATTATCGCTAAACTTATGACACTTTCTTTATTAAGGCCTTCGATAGGGGTTAGGTCTACTAAGCTAGGAAACTCTAAACATCCTTGCATGTTGGATTCCCTTGTATAACATGGTAGTTCTTCAGTACTTGATGAGATATAGAAATTCAAAATTTCACTTACTCACTTATAAATAAGTTAAATGAGATCAATGTTCTATTCGAATCGTTTTCACTTGACATTTTTAAATCTTTTCAGTAACTCCTAGAGCTTATCTAGAACCCATACTCAATGATAAAAAGAGGGAGTTACAAACTTAGTGCGATTTCAAATCTCCTCGCTCAACACTAATGATAGGATGTATTTTTAGGATACACCTAGGGATACAATGACCAAGGATCCGATGTTCCAGAGATTATGCTCAACATCAAATTGGAAGGCTCCAGGGCTTATACCCGACACTTCCAATTTATCTTTTCATGTGCTTCAGAGCTTCATGCTCAACACAAAGTTTTTCATACTCATGTGTTGCAGAGTGTCTCACTCAACAAAAACATAAACACTCAAGTGCTCCAGATATTATTTCTCAACAAAAACATTTAAATACTCATGTGCTCCATATATCCTCACTCAACACAAAACATTTCATCAATCATGTGCTTCAACGTCCATGCCCAACACATAAAATCGTACATAAAACATATGTAATTGGCTTACGCCCAATATATCAAACAAATCATTATGTTCATATGCAGTCGGGTTCTAGACCCAATATACAAAAATAAAACATCAAAGTAACTGTTAGAATAATCAACCCATAGTTACCCATATTTGACATTAATTAAATCATTTTTGTCTTATTCCTACATTCCTAGATTCCCTCTCTATGCTAGTTGACTTCCACATGTTCCTAGAATTCAATACTTGCTAAACTGGGTCATGGAGCACTTTGGAATAATCCTGGAAACATATTTAGAAATTCTTCTTTATTCCTAGTTCCTTAAAGAGCATATCTTCTTTTTCTGAAAGATGCCTTGCTTTACAGTAGTTTTAAGCATAAAGGAAAAGCTAGTCTAGGGGAACTTGCCTTGTTTTTTTCCCACGTCATCCTCCTTCCTTTTATCCAAAAAAAATTGATGAATGATTTGTATTTCCATCACTTATTATCTATCCCACTTACTTTAGCCAATTCCCTAAGATCTTCATAGATTTGGAAAGTCCTTTTTGCACCTATGGGGGTTTGACTTGATTTAGTAATCCTACTTTTTGACCAATTCGAATAACAACCTAGTAATTTAAAATATATCATGTAATTATATATTTGAGTAGACTATTACTTCATATGTTTGGCTTATGTACATTTATTCAATACAAGATTAATTTATGCTCCAATTTCAGCCTCCTTTTTTGTGAATTTTGCATGTTTTATTAGCAATTTTGTGAGTGTAATTGATCTATCACTTGGGTTAAATTTCCACATGGTATTAGAGCCTTTGTATATCAATTTATCTCCTTCCAATTATTTTTTTAGGTTCAACATCACTGACTGAAGGGAATAAGAGCTGAGATATGGACCAATCTCAAAGGATCATCTTGACTCCATTCAATTTCTTTGAATGGAAAGCTTAGATGGAGATATTGTTGAGAGAGAAAGGTATATACATGGTTACCATGGATACTAAGGAAGAGGAAAATGTAGCTACAGATAAATTCAAATGGCACAACAGGAGGGATGAGGCCTATGGTCTTTTGTGTCTGAGTATTTTAAGAGACATCCTCTTCCATATTGATTCATTGACATCTCCTAATCAGGTGTGGAATAATATTGAAGATATTTTTGCAAAGACATATGAGATGAGAGGACATCAAATCGATAATGAATTGATATCCTTGAGTCCCAGTAGCTTCGAATCATTGCAACTCTACTTTACCAAGTTTAAGGCCCTTGTTTTGCAGTTAAAACAATGTGGGATTGAAAAGAAGGAAGAGCAACTAGTTTTGACCATTCTATCTAAGCTTGGTTGTCAT
>LPNX010287999.1:4910-15028 GCA_001517045.1 Pseudotsuga menziesii | reverse complement strand
GTGTAAAATGCAAAGGTTTGCTGGAAGTCTTCATTCTTAGAAGGGGTGTGGTTTTCACATCCGAGGTCGGAATGACGCATGTGAATAGGCGTTGGAAAGCTTATCCAGCAGGGAGCAAGGATAAGTGACCAGAATCTAAGCATGGATCAGCAAAGTGCTAATAATGGCTGCTGTTGTCAAATGGACAAATCTGGACAGTTGCATGCCCAGGGGCAGAAAGGACTATGAAGTCAACCAGCTGCTGTGTGGAAAAAGGAATTCCATGAGAAGATGAGGGGTTTGAAAGGGAAGTTTTCATTAGACCCTATCTTGCTGATTATAACTTCATTTCTTGAGTTATGCTTGAATTGCATGAGGATATGCATTGCATGCATAGGATATTGCATGTTGGTAAGAATATTGAAAAATATATATATGTACAATGAACCACTAATGATAATCATTGTTTTGATGTTGGCATTGGTGGACAAACCAACGATGACATGGACCCGGATGAATATGTTGCTGATGCTGATGAATGTGACCAGCAACCTTATGAAGAAAGGGATAAGGCAACAAGTCCATGACAAAAGTTGGTGAGCAAATTCTGCAATCTCCTGCAAAGGACCAACCAAATTGGTCCTGCCAAGGGTGTAAGTATGACCCATGCAGGTAAGAGTTTGCTTATGACAAATTCCATGGATCGGTCCAGGTAAGAGACCTCATACCATGTGAATATTGGAATGTAGAAAGGTGTCATGCCTATACATGATTAATGATATTGATTATAGTAATGCATCCTATATGAGGTAGTCATGGTTAGGCCATGGTATGATTGAATGCATAGTACTCCTGGATCATTGCAAGATAGCATGAATGGATATGCATTAGAAAGATTTTATGAATCTTATTGTTATGCATTGGATGTATGCATATGAAGGGTGTGAGTGACTGATTGCCTAAGGAAAGGTGCAAATGTTGTGATGCATTGCATGAATGCATTAAGATGAAGGCATGTGGTATGCGGACTAACTAATGACTGAAATGGTGAATTAATGATAATTCTGGAATTGTTTCGAAGGTTGCTATGAATGCAGGATAGTCATGAACAAGTGGCTGCCATAAATGCTCTATTGAAGAGCAAGGTGGTATGAATGATACGCATGTGAAGTAAGGGTATCTAAACCTTCATTTAATTGCATGAATGATATGACTATACCTTACAATGTTAGTGTAATAATGATTGCATGAAGTGAATGAGTTTGGTATATACTGATGTGACTAACTCTTGAAGTATTTGAATTTTATAAATTCTGGAAATGCTTCAGTGACGGTTGTAGCAATAAGATAGTATATGCATCCATACTTACCAAGTGTTTGGTTGATGGAAGCTCATGTATCAGGTAGATCAATTTGAGAATGGCATTGAGAGGTAAGAACCTGACCAATGCTAGAATCTACCGTGTAAAAGAGCTGTTAAATTTGAACTGTGCATTTCAAATTTAAGAAATTGCTGACAACTATTAGCCACTATTGGCTTGCATAAGCTTGTGTTTGGATGTTTGAAGCTTGTGTTTCAGGTAGATTATTTTAAGAACGGCATTGAGAGGTAAGGTCCTGACCGATGCCTGAATCTACCAAATGATATGCATAATAGGTTGTTAGGATTTGAATTGTGAATTTCGGATTTGAGAAATTGCTGACAACCACTAGCCATTGTTGGCTTGCATAAGCTTGTGTTTGGTTGGTTGAAATACATGTTTCAGGTAGATTCTTTTGAGAACGGCATTGAGAGGTAAGATCCTGACCAATGCTGGAATCTACCGTGTAAAAGAGCTTGTTAGATTTGCGTTATGAATTTCAAATTTAAGAAAATGCTGACCACTTATAGTCACCATTGGCTTGCACAAGATTGTGTTTGGTTGGTTGAAATTCATGTTTCAGGTAGATTCTTTCAAACATGATAGTGAGAGGTAAGTTCCTGACCACTGCCAGAATCTACCATTTATGAGAAGAATTCTCATGGTTGTGAAAATTAGTTGGTACGGGTTGTTAAGTTCGAATTGTGGATTTCGGATTTAAGAGGTACTAACGGCTACTAATCATTGTTGGCTTGTGTGAGATTGTGTCAGGAGGGACACTTGGTAAGTGGGTATTCATGTTATGATAGTAAGCATAAAAGTATAATGGGCATAGTAATGCTGCTTACAAGAAACCCACAATTGAGCAAGTCAATTTCTGTAGTAGATAAAACTGCAAATTCTTATTGAATTTGATTGCTAAATGTCATTGCTTGGTTATGAAACGATCAATTTGGATTGTAGTATCAGGTAATGACTGACTGTTTGGCTATTTGATGAATGTGTCAGGGGTACACACTACAGGGAGACCATGTGTGATGGCCTGCAGAAGCCAAACTTCATGGGAAGGTTTTCCCTTATCTTGGAAATGGGGTTCGGGTGAAACTCCATTAGACATTTTGAAAATGTCTCATCTGCACTGCATGTTTGGTAATAACATGAGTGAGATGGTTTGGATTGTGTCAGTGAGACATGTGTGGATATGAAACGTAAACAGGAAACAGGGATGGGGCCTTGGTTTGCTTAAACCTGGTGATCGGAAACCACACAGACAGAGCTAGAGGGCTGGCTTTCTTCTCCACAACCCCGGGATAGCACTAGAAGGGAATGCAGGGCCTGAGGGACTGTGTAGCAGAGAAGGGACCGATTCCTTGTGCTGGGTGTGTGTGTGGGTGTTATAGAAGTCAGGCTAGTTCTGGTGTAGGTGTTCCTAGCTATGCAGCGAGCTCACCAGCTTAGCATTCAGTTTTTCCCAACTCCTTGACGATTCCTAACAGAGATAAAGGCATACTGCGACGGCAAATGGATAAGTGTTCTATGACCCTTGCTATGAATATGCATGTTTAAATTATTAAATTTACATATGCAGAACATGTTTGATTTATTTCCATGATGACCGATTGCTTGAGTATGCATAGGGCCTACATGGCACACACCGGGAAGAGTGCACACTTTTCCGATGTCGATTCATGAAAGGGTTTTCAATATTGATTACACTCTGGGGAGTGGACGCACTCCTGGTGTCTCAATATTTGATAGTGAATGATATGAAATGTGATTACAGTTTTAGAGCAATGATGCTGATGAGTTTGCTTGTATTGCTTGTGTTGCTTGTGTTGGCAGGCTAAAGGTAAAGGTAAATGGTTGATATAAGTGTATTGTTGATATAAGTGCATGTTGATATAAGTGCATGTCGGTATAAGTGTATGTTGGTAAAAGTGTATGGTGATATAAGTGTATGTGTCATTGTTGACATGAGTGTATGATGGGCTGTGATATGCCTAAGGATCCACAGTAGATCCTAGACCTGGGAATGGTCATGATAAAGTTCCAAGCCCAGTTGACATGGTTATGTACTGGTTGGACGTTAATTATTCGATGTTGAGGAGAAGCCTGCGTGCTGACCTAACATCTGAGTCCATAGGCGATCCCAAGGCTTGCAAAGCAAAGCAGGATCCTGTGGACGAACGAGGAAACGCACAATACATATAAGTATTGGATTATTTTGCTTATGAGTATACATGTGTATATGATTTGGTTATGATGTTTTAAGCTCTTGTTCTAGAGATGAAACTAATGAGAATAAACTAAACATGTGAATCTATTCAATGTTTGGATATAGGTGTCGCTGGAAGCGAGGACTATAAGAGCATCCTAGAGATGCATGGGGACATGTGACTGTCCTGGAAAGCTCGGGTTGAGCGGTAATGAAAAATGTGCTAGTAGGACAGGGGAGTCCTAGTAGCCGAGACAGACCATGTGGAGAGACTCCATGGTTTAAAGGTCTAGAATAGACCAAAGACACTAAGTGTCATGACCAAGAAGGATTGGTCCAGCATTCACGGTGAAGTGAAAGAGGCTGAGAGCATGAAAAGCCACAGTGATGGTGTGGGTTCCAGGATGGAACAGAACAAAGAGGGGAAAATCTCTTACTGCTCTCTCTGGCCTTTTGATTATATATATATATGTATATATGTTTATGCATTGTGAAAACAAAGGATTGTTGAATGCATGTATGATTGAAAATGAAATGTGTGTATTTGCTTAAGCAATTTGTGAATGCTGGAATAGTTAATTCCCTGCCCAGGAATGGACATGAAGGAGCTCATGTGCCTATTGGGGGAAGGCATGAAAGATATGAAAGCCTCATGGATGAGACTTGGACTGTCATGCCAAATTGGGTAATTAACTAACTGATTTTGATATCTATATTGTGCTTGGTCTGATAAAATTTCAATGGTGCATTCCACAGGTGAGAAAAGTGAAACCGGGTGGTGCACGTTGATTATGGCAGCAGATCAAAAGTTGTTGGACTTGGCTGGAAGTCTCCTTCAAGTGATTTCCAAGACCCAAGAAAATCTTGGGGAGATGCTCAGGATACAGAAAAGGCAGAGTGAAATGAACCACCAGATTTTGCAAGACTCTATTGGTTTGCAAAGGGAGGTGAAAAGCCTTCTGGGAGCTATCGGCAAAGGAAAGAAAGGTGGATCAGCAATGGGACATTTGTACAAGCGACCCGATAAGAAAAGGTCCAGGCATGAAGACTCAAAGGAAATTGAGCAGGTAAAGATGAAGCAGCCAGTGAGATGCTGGAGATGCGGAGGACATCATTTACGCCAGGACTGTCTGATGAGGGAACATGATGAGGGCAATAGCCGCAAAGTTCCTAGACTTCGGGATCAGCAAGAAGCTGAGAATTAGCAGGAAAAGTCCATGGAAGCCGAGAGGCTTGGTCTTGAACGTTCAAAGTAGATGATTGAACGTGGTATAGATCTGCAATTTTGAAATTTTGATGTGCAACTGTATATGTATTGTATATATGTAATGGAACACCGAGGACGGTGTTATTCCAAGGGGGAGGGTAATGTCATGTCCCCGGTTTCGACCCCGTTTGCATGATATATATATTATAATTAATCGTGGTGAGGAGCTCAAGGCAAAAGCCCCACCATCGATTTGGTTGTGTATGTTTCGGCAATGGGGATAATTGCCGATGGAATGTAGTGCTATCCGGCACATTTTAATGTGGCATCATGTAAAACCGCACATCAAATAAAACTAAAACCACAACCAGCTACGGCAGTGCAACGTTGAATGAAAAGGGCATGGATTCTGAAGGATAAGGGGTGGGGGATGTCAAACCTTGGTTTATGGGGAAAAACCCATGTTTTATTACCTTGTGGTTTTCTACCTTTGTTATTTGTCACCCTTTTGTCTCATCCAACCTCTCCCAACCTCTTTAATGCTTCAGCTAGTGGTTGGGGCAGTTATTGCTGAAGTGGTGGTGGTTGTGGCAGGCTGTCAGCCTTACCCACTTGCTCACTCCACCCACATCTGCCCATTCTTCACCCTCACGCACTCATCCTTGGTCAATTCACCCTACCACGATTTTTGGTCTGCTGGCTCCTCACGCACAGGTTTGGGGGCGTTTTTGGTCTCACGCAGAGTTTTCTTCCTCTCTCCACGAAGTGCTGAGCACCTACTCACTGTAATTCGCGTCCTTCCTGTTAGTGGTGCATCCACGGGCAAGAATGGAGCCATTTTTCCTCACGCATGGCCTCCATTGTCTGTTCTTTTCCTTGCTGGGTCGGATTGTTTACCCACGCACAGATTGTGCTCACTGATAGATTCGGGGTTGTTGTTTCCCTGGTTTGGGATGTAGTGGTTGAGTTGTTTTGGCCACGTCAGGGCCAAGAACAACTCCGTTTCATCCATGAGACGTGAGCTGTGGTCATCCATTGTTTGGGACTGTCACCGGTCGTTTTGCTTCTTCACAGGGCAGTGAATGAAGTTGTTTGGTTGCCTGAGTGCAATGGATAGTCTTTGGACTGTGCTGGCTTGGCTTGGTTATTGAAAGCCTGTGAAACCCAGCTGTGTTGTTTTGTTGCTTATGTTCCCTTGGCTATGTATAAGCCTGCAATTGACCCATATTCTGGAGGAATCATGCCCAGCTCGGGGGTGGCAGCGTTGCTGAGAGATTGATGAGCAAGCTGGCCTATGGTTGGGTGGAACGTTGCAGCGACGTAGCTGGTTGCGATTGAATTCTTCACCAAAAGATAAGCATGCTGTCTATATTTCATCTTTGCAATTGTATATTGATGTCAATTGATGAATTGTAATGAACATGGAGATTGCTGGAATGTGTGTGTTTGCTTCCGCTGTATGATTAAAGATAAATGCATCTGTGTATGCTTGTAATGTTTAATTCCAGCATTTGATTTTCTGTTTATGTTCATGGGGCTGTTGCCCGATTGTATTTGAAGTTCATCGCGTCCTCTTCGCTGGCTGAGGGATGGGGACGTGACATTGGTCCTAACTATTCAGTGTTTGTTTCGACCCTCCATGCCACTAAATTGACAGCTTGAACCTCGAATATTCCTAACCTTGTTGAGTTCATGGAATCCCTCACCCAGGAGCAAGATAAATTGGTGATGATGGGCACCATCAAACCTTCCAAAGACCAAGCTTTGGTTGCTGGAGATTTAAATTTGGATTCAAAAAGAAAGAAAAAATATAAAAATCCACATGAGAAAAAGAGAGACAAGTCAAAGTATCAAGAGGAGTCCTCATACTCTAAGAAGAACCCCCCAGAAGAAGAAGAACAAAGGAGAAATGAGAAAGTGCACATACTGCAGTAGGGGATATCATCCTGAGATCTCTTGTATGAAAAATAAAATTGACATGTTGACCCAATCCTAGAGAAGAACAAAATCACCCTTCTTGATTGCTCAAAGAAGAGGGAAGGAGGATCAAATCCTGAACACAAGGAGAGAGTACATGCTTTGGTTGCTGGAACATCAAGCTCACCTAGCTTCATCATTGATTCTAGAGATTCTAGACATATGGTTTCGACAAGGGAGATATTTCCCTCTCTTGACATGTCGAAAGCTCCACCAATAGTTTTGGGAGATAACTTTATGACTGACAATATGGGAAAGGGTAGGATTGATCTTGACCATGGTAATTTTAATAATGTGTTGTATGTTATAGGTATTGCCTCTAATATCTTGTCAATGTATCAGATGACTCACACTGGTTCTCCAAATAAAGTCATATTCTCCCCCAATGAAGTTGAAATCACTAAGATTTAGAATGGTAAATTCATAGAAAAATGTGTTGTTGATCACACTTCAAAGGTATACAGTTTTTCCCATTTCCTACCCTACTCAAACCCATCTTCTCTTCTTACTCATGCTAATGAAGAAAGAAAGTTTTGGTATGAAATAATTGTCCATATTAACTACAAGTATATTTCTAATTTGAGTGACAAATATATGGTCATAGGGTTACCAAATATCAAGTTTTCGAAAGGAGTATGTCAAGGTTGTATCCTAGGGAAACACCTAGAGCACAAGTATGAGAGAGCTAGTCATGAGAGAACCTCTACACCCCTTGATTTGATACACAGTAATATTTCTGGTCCATTCCCTCATATTTCCATAAGTAAATCCAAATATGCACTCACTTTCATATATGACTTTTCTAGGTATTGTTGGGTTTACTTACTAAAGCATAAGTATAAAGTTTTTGACCTTTTCAAAGTCTTTAGAGCCTTGGTTGAGAACTAGTCTGGGAGGAAACTCAAGATCCTCAGATCTAACAATGGTGGTGAGTATGTCAAGTCTTAGTTCGTCTAGTATTACAAAGATCTAGGTATCCAGATGTAGAATTCTATTACTTACACACCACATCAAAATGGTGTTGTTGAGAGAAATAATAGATCACTGAAGGAGATGGCAACTTGCATGATGGAGGCTAAAACTTTGCCACCAAATTTTTGGGTCGAGGATATAAATTTTGCATCCTATACCTAGAATAGGGTTCCACATAAGTACCTTGATGGTATGAATCCTTTCAAATCTTGGATTGGGCACAAGCCAGATGTGACCCATTTTAGGGATTTTGGCTCAAAGGATTGGGCTAGAATTCCAACTGAAAAGAGGAAGGCTTTGCAACCCCAAATCCAATAGTTCCTATTTGTTGGGTATTATAAAGATTCAAAAGGTTACAAGCTGATCAACTTGATCACTAACAAATATTTCATTGAAATAAGTGTTCAGTTCAAAGAAGAGCCTTTAGCAACAGTTGAAGTTGGAGAGTCCTCTTCACCACCACATCCATTGATTGTAAGTGAAGATACTAATGAATTTTATGATTATGATATGTCTGATAATGATGAATTAATTGCATATCCTAACATACCTACAAGAACAAAGTGGGAAGCAAGTACCATTCATGCAGTTGAGGAACTAGCTGGAAATCCTAATGACACTAGGAGGACTAGATCTCAATTTCAGAGTGCCCTTGGTGTGAAAGATACACTCTTTGTTGAGAAGTGTTATTTGATGATATAATATGATCCATATACATATTAATATGCATCACATGATACAATATGTCAAACATCCATGAAATAATAATTCAACTCGCTTCAAAAGAACAACACATGGGAACTGGTTGATCTCGCCCTAGGGAGAAAGCTAGTGAAGTGTAAGTGGGTATTTAAAACTAAGTTTTATGATAATGGTTCACCTTTGAAATATAATTCAATATTGGTATCCAAGGGATACTCTCAAGTACATGGTATTGATTACAATGAGACCTTTCCACCAGTGGCAAAGATGGACACCATAAGGCTAGCTTTAGCCATTGCAGCTTCAAGGCAATGGGAGGTACATCACATGGATGTGAAGTGTGCCTTTATAAATGGAGATATGAATGAATATATTTATATGAAGCAACCATAATGTCTTGTATCAAATCCATATTTAGTGTGCAGGTTAAATAAATCATTGCATGGGCTTAAGCAAGCCCCCAAAGATTGGTATGCCAAGATTGATGGCTTTCTCCTGTCATTGAGTTTTGTTCAATGCAAGTATGATCCTAATGCATATTTGAAGATGATTCATTGCTATTTAATTTTTTTTTATCTATTTGGATGACCTACTGATTACAGGAATTTCAAACAAAGAGATTGCATCACTAGTGGAAAATGAGAGATTAGTGACTAGGAGACCAAAAAGTTTGGTCACCATAGATTTTTTCAAGGGATAAATGACCAAAATTGATAAATTTAAGTGAGTTAACTAGAAAAGACCAAGATGAATGACCACTTTTGGTCACGGGATAAAACTAAACTAAAAATGACCAAGATAAATGACCACTTTTGGTCACGAGATAAAACTAAACTAAAAAGGACCAAGATAAATGACCAAAAATGGTCATGGGATGTTTAGACTTAAAATGAGCACATAATAATTGGTCATTTATTTTTTCATGTTTAGTTGTGTCACTCCGGCAATGGAGAATTACATTTTTGACAAGGAATTTGTATAATTTACTAAATTCTAACATATCTACTCAACGATTTGACTACAAAAGTCTATGGAGGTGTACATACTCTAACCCCCTTTGAATTTGAACCCATGACCTCCTAGGATTAAACACATGTTATTAACCATCAATCCCACTTACATTTCACTTACCCCAAAAAAAAGAGAGCATTAAAAGGCCATGAAAACTAGGAATTTAATTTATGACATGTGTGCTAGGATATCTTGTAGATAAATGGAAATATTGCACTAAAGTAATTAGGATCAAATCCAAGTCTTTACCCTATCAAAGTTGTATATGTGAATCAATCTAATTATTTCTATTCGATATGCTTATAGAAGTATCCCATAAGATAAGAAATCATACATGTCCATATTTGGGCATGTGTCTCATGTCCCAATGTTTGACATCTGGACTTGTGGAATGTGCATGAACTTCATTTGACGTAAAATACACACACATTTTACACATATTTTAAAAGTTTCTCGTATGTTTCAAACACATGGTTTGCACATATCCCAATACATCAAACACATAAAGGGTCATAAAGTTGGATTCGAGGTTGTTTTGATGCTCTAAAAGAGAAATTAAATCCTCTTTTTATTTTCTCATTATTAAAAAGTTAAATAACCTTTGTAGAAAAGGAAAATGAGCTTAAGTGTGGGTCTCATATATTTATTGTGAGAGGAATTACGATACATACAAAACATGCCCATTTCAAAGAAG
>LPNX010287982.1:0-27580 GCA_001517045.1 Pseudotsuga menziesii | reverse complement strand
ACAAGCCAAATTTTCTACATTTCAGGAAAGTCTTCTTCAAATGCTTCAAATGTTCATCATCTGATTGTGAGAAAATAGTAATATCATCCAAGTAGATTACCACAAACTTGTCCTTCTCTCTGATAAAAGCAATATCCATAGCCCTCTGAAAAGTGGCTCCAGCATTCATTAGTCCAAAAGGCATCTTGTCATACATGAAAGTTCCCCAAGGAGTAGTGAAAGCTATCTTATCCTTATCATCAGGATGCATAGAGATCTGATTGTACCCTGAGAAACCATCAACCATAGAGATCCTCTGTGCCCCAACTACTTTCTGTAATATTTGCTCAATTTTAGGCAGCGGATAATTATCTTTTAGTGAAGATCTGTTCAAATTTCTGAAGTCCACACACAACCTGATTTCTCCATTCTTTTTCCTAACAGGAACTAGATTAGCCACCCATGAAGAGTACATGAGAGGCACTCTGATTTTGGCATGCAATAACTTCTTTACTTCTTTTTCAATAACATGAAACAAGGCTGGATTAATCCTCCTTAATTTATGATGAAAAGGTTTGACATTCGGTTTTAAAGGGACTTTATGCTGTATAATTGCAGTGTCATAGGTTCTCAATTCCTCATAAGACCTTGCAAAAACATCCACATGTTCTTTTAACAATTTAATGTACCTGCTTCTTTGTTCAGCTGTAAGTGCTTCAGAAATTTTTACCATTCTAGGCTTTTCTGTGGAACCAATGTTACAATCCACCACATTTTCTTCTGAGGATTGTACAACAAGTTTTAAGAGTGTAACATCTTTTGAAAAAATTCTTTCCAAAGGTACCAAAACCTTTGGAATGAAATTACTTTTTAATTCAATGATTTTGTGTCCAGCAATTTCATTTTCAGCAATCTCTTCCACCTGTCCATCCTCTTCATACTCCTCCTGATCAATCAGGGAATTAGAAAACTCATGAGTAAGCTCTAGAAACCTTTTAATCTCAATGTCATCTTTGAACACTCTCCACTGCTTTACATTATCAGGTACAGATGGTCTGTACCTAATTTCAATGGGATATCTCAACTGAGTGGTCTTGGGGATTCTAAAGTGTGTAGCAGCCAAGGCCAATGAATCTGTAGTCTGATTATGATCTATGGGAATATAGGTAATGTTAAAAGCTACAAAATAATTTTCAATCATGTCCCATACCTCATTTCGATAGACTTTCAGTAAACCCTGCTTCACTTGATAGTTGTTCTTCACTTGCTGAACAACTAATTCAAAGTCGCCGAATGCAGAAATCTGTTGAATGCCCAAATCTTTAGCAGCTTTCAAACCTAAGAACAAAGCTTCATATTCAGTAGTGTTATTTGTAGTAATAAAGTCTAATTTATACATCAGCTTTACTATTTCACCTCCAGGGGATATAAGGAGAACCCTTCCTCCAGCACCCTCTTTGCAAGAGGATCCATCAGAGTATAATTGCCACAGCTCATCCTCTTGTTCCTTGCTGCATTTGACTGGCTGTTGCTTTTCAACCTATAACAAACCAGTAGTATTGTCATCCTCACTGAAATGTAACATGCAAGTACCCAGGTATTTATCAGCAGCATACAATGGGTGGTTGGTAGGGTTCTTGTCATCTATCACAATATAGGAAAATTGAAGCTCTCTGTATAGCCTTCTGTTTTCTCCTCCAAACATAGGAATAGTAACGTATGATAGATCCATTTGTAAGGTCCCACCAACTTTCTTTGCCCAAGACCTAGAGAGAAGTAACCGAAATTTAGGTGTAATATCAGCTACCACTACATCCATGATCACACTTTTCATGGGTAACTGAGCCAAACTGACAACCATGTCCTTTATTACCCCTAAACACTTCACTGCTCGGGAATCAAATGCATACAGATCATGATAGGGTTTGGTGATACTCAGACCTAAAGCCTCCATAATAGCCTTTGGCATTTAATTGTGTGAAGCTCCCGAATCTAACAAGAAATTATGTATCATTTGTTCATGGAATGTCAGGGTGATGTAGAATGGAGGTGAAGCACCTTCTTCATTTTCAGTCTTTCCAGCCAAGGCTGATCCAATGAAAATCCTAGGGTTTTCTTCTTGCAAATTTACTGTATCAGAAAAAGGCTAATTACTTGCTGAATTAATCATCTTAAGAACTGATTCTTTATATGAAGGCTTTTTCATTAATTTAGTTAAAGTTACAGGAATCTTTAACTTGCCTAATTCATTTTCCAGGTTGAAATTCTGAATAGTTTTATTTACCTCTTCAACCTATGTGTTCTTCTTTTGTTTTTCTGAAACTTGTCTTTTCTCTGTCACAGGATCAGATGACTGCTTAGCAGGGATAGCTGCCTTCTTCTTCAGGATTTGTAATTTGTTTTGGACCTGACCTTAGATTCACAGTCTTCTTAAGTTCATTTTGACAGACATCAGCAGTTACAGTAGTCATTTTCAGACCTAAATCTTCTTCTGTTTCGAACAGATCAGCATCATTGCATTCTGCATTTAAAAACTCTTCCTCAGTGACAAAACCCCCGGACAATCTTTCTCCAAAATGATTCATATCTTGATAAGTATATTCAAATATTACTTCATCATCAACCTCTTCTTCATCAGCAACATTGTTCTGAAGAGGTGGTGGCACTCTTTGGTCCTCATTTTCTCTCCTTTCCCGCTGGATATCATTGTTCCTTCTTTCTCTAGGCATGAAATAGGGAGCAAATTGTCTTCTGAACTGGTTCTGATTGTTAGGATTTCGTTCACCTTCTAGAGCAGGCTTGCTGGAATTTTTCTCAAGCTCTAATTTGTTTAATTTTGCAGTCAAAATTTTCACCAATTTAGCCATTTCATCAATTTTCCCTTCAGCAGAATGAGAAGCAGAACTTCCTGGAGCTGCTTCCTTCTTTCCTTTTCTGTCATAAAGCTGCTAAGTTGTTTCCTTCTTCAGTCTATTGGAAGCCAATATGTTAGATTCTACCTCCAAAGCTGCATCCTGCATATTCAGTAAAGAAATAGGCCTCCTTTCTATTAGTAATAAAGAGAATTCATGGTCGAAAGCATTTGCATATGTAAGCTTTGCAGATGTTTCTGTGGGTTTTATTTCTGCAGAAATTCTACTGCACATTTTGTTATACCTCTTTGAAAAGTCTGCAATAGTTCCATCCTTTTTCCTCCTAAGGGATCCAAACTCAGTTATGTAGTATGTATGGTCCTTGGTGTCACCCCATTGTCTTATGAAGAGATCATGAAGTTCTTCAATGATAGTGATTGAATTAGCAGGCAATTCCCTGAACCATTTCCTAACATCTCCATCAAGGCTCTGCACAAACATTCTCATCCACACATCCTTGGCTTCAATGTTTTGGTTATCAGCATAACTAAGGAAAGCTTCCCAATGTTCTTCAGATGTAGTTTCCCCTTGTCCATTAAACCTAGGAAAATATTTCTAATAGTCACCTCCAGGCAGTGCATTTAAAGTGTGAGGAAATACCAATGGTGCATATCTGGCTACAACCATCTGGTCCATCATGTCTATAGGCTGATTTTGGGCTGCCATTTTTGGACTGACTAACTTTGATTATGAAGAGGTTTGACTGGAACCTGGCTGAAAGGGGTTTTTACCTACTTTTAACTGAAAAAGATGTATCTTACCAGGAGAGGATGTTTTAGCTTTTCAGAAAGATTGTGGATCAGTGAAAACTTTGAAACTACTGTCAGGGAATATAGGCCTTAACCAAGGTGAGGTTTCTTCTTCTTTTCTCAATACAACTGAATGTGATGAACGATCCAACCAGTCAGGGTCACATAGGGAGGGTAATGACTGAGACCTTCTAATCTTCCTTGTTGTCTTCAATATCTTTTCAGGGTCTGTAAAACCCAACTGCAATGGTGAAGTAGGTCTATTTCTAGTTCCAACTCCCCTAGTAGCCACTGTGATAAACTGGTGAAAAGTAGCCTTAAAGATGTGCTGGTTTAAGTTCACCTCTTTAAACCAGTGAAATGATAAGTATTTCAGGGAAAAATCTGTTTTCAACTTCGTTCCCCGGCAATGGCGCCAAAGATGTTTGTGCCAAAAATTGTTTCCAGACTACAAATAAACAAGCCAACACAATCTCAAATATTCAATCAAACAAAACTAGGTTTTTAGGGTTTCTGAAAGGTTTTTCTAGTTGTAAAGTTTGGTGACAAGACAGAATACATTCATAAGTCAAATAGGAACTAAATCACAAGTAAAGAAGAACTAAGATGCATAATATAATAACCAGATATCCAACAGAAAATGACATTGAATTTCATCCACAACAGGAAAGCACTACAAGCATAAAAACTATAAACCAGCAATGAAATTACCAATTGTGTAGCTAAACAAGCTAGAAATGAAGCCGAAGAATAGACTGAAGGGTAAAGTGGTGCATATATTTCATAATCTGTTCATCAAATACACATGAGAGTCATATACTTATCTTATCAACAAGTCAGGAGACCTCCTCTAGCCAGCCAAAAAGTAGAACCCCTTGTTCACTTTCTGATCTTCCTAAATACTGTTTTTCAAAAATTCAGTTAGGGTTTAAACCCTAACTGTTTTTGGCCTACTCATCGATGGGATAATGTCAAAATTATAGTTTACAAAATAAAGTATTTCTTCAAAAAAACACATAACAAGTAACTGCCTAACTAACAATACTCAAAGGTCTTTAGCACCTTCTTCCAATAAAGCTATTCCATCTAAAGCTTGGGCCCTTTTCCTGGATTTCTGCTGCTCAGCTTCCATATCTATCATCCTTCTTGTAAGCTCCTTATTCTGCTGCTGTAGGCTTTTGATAGTTAGTTTCAATTCTGCACATTGTAGATCTGTGCTTCTTTTCCTTTTTAGGGCCTCCTTGGAGACTACAGTAAGCTCTTGGTAATGATCATTTACTTCCTCTAAGTCCTCCTTGAGTCTTCTATTGTCTAGGATTAAACCATCATTTGTTTCCTGCATGTACTCCATTTGATGCTTATACTGTTTGGTGGTTCTTTGCAAATTCTCCTTTTTCTGAGTCAAAAACCTTGCTTGCTGTGGAATTCTGTACCTCACTAGGCAACCATGGGATATTCAGTTTTATGAAGATGTCCTCATCCTAATGCAGCAGCTCTGTAGAAACACTATGAACACTTAGATTTTCTGTTTCATCAGGTGCATTTTCATCCATTAACAACTTATTTTCTGAATAAGAAGCTTCCAATTCTTCTTTCTGTTGTTCTTTCAACATTTCACCTCTTAATTCCAAAAACACAGCTGATAGTTTAGTTTCAGTGAGGCTGGAATCTTCTACTATCTTCAATGGTTTCTTTCCTTTGCAATCACCTTTGCTAGATTCTATCTTTTCATTTGAAGAAGAAGTATCAATCATAGTTACTGCTTTTGTGTTTAACTTAGGGTTTAGCAGCTTTTTCATGTTCATCCTCAATTTGTTTTTGGGCCTAGTTTTAGGTCTCCATCCTGGGGAAAGCTCTCCCAGCATCTTCAAAGTTTTTCCTTGATGCATAACTATGGAAAAATCCATATATTTAACCTTGATCTTCTTTTTCTTTGGCATGACTGTCTTATCTTCTTGACTGGAGAACTCCCTGTGTGTGCCAACCCTAGTTTCGGCACTGACAGTCACCTCATCTCCTTCCAAAAGGTATCCTTCATCTTCAGATAAAATGGTAATTGGGCTTCGCTGCTGAACCTTAGCATCCTCTTCCTTTACTGCAACCTTCTCTATGACAACAATTTTTTCATCTATAAGTGCCTCTGCTGGTGCTTTAATTTGCACAGGCTTAGTTTCTTTTTCAATAACCAACAAAACTTTTCCCTTACTGTCAATTGAAGGCTGCTGAGATTCAACATCTTTCTTTGAAGGTTGTGTCACTTCATCAATTTTGACACATTTTTTATCTTCAGACTTGACTTTTTGCTCTAATTTTCTAATTAGGGTTTGTCCCTTTCCACATGCTTTTTGGTAGGCTGTTCTTCCTACTTAATTTGGAACCCAGACCAAAAGAGAAAATAGTCCCATGTATTTCCTTCTCTTTGCAGAACAGTGCTAATCATAAGCTTAATCAATCCATGATGGAAAATGGACTATGCAGTGTGGTCATGATGCTCTTTAATTCTGCTTGACATTTTTTGCAAACTCTTCAACAAGAAGAATGGGAGACTCATCCTTGATTCACCAGCCAGGTGCTGTAAGAACCTGAAATGATACTTGAATACAAAAGCATACCTCCCTTCACAGGTAATGTAGCTTTGTAGGACTTTGATGGGCTCCACCCATTCAGCTCTGAAATTCTGGATGAGCACTCCTTTGCTCCAGTCTACAATAATTCCAGGTAAAAGATACCTTTGGGCATTGAAGGTAAAAGGCACCTTTTTGAACCACAGCTCTCCTTCATTTCTGACTCCTATTGCTTCAACCACCAACTCCACAGTCAACTTAAACTTCAGAGTATCAAATGATACCACGTCTTGGCTATAACATTGAGCAAATTTATGAGAGACCTCGGTGTTATAACCATCAATCTTCTTAAAGAAATCCAACCATCCAGCATTCTCAAAAAGCTCTGCACAACCTGAAAACTTGTCAATCCAATTCAGCTCAGTAGGTTCAACTCTGTTGGTCTTCCCACTTTTCTTCATTTGCTTTCCAATGGCTGAATTCTATGTAATTTTAAGACCCTGTTAATGACCTAACATCCCTTTTCCCTCGAGTTTTTTAGAGTTTTGACAGTCATCTTTCTTTGATTCTCCTTGGCTGTTTTCTCTTAATTTTTAACAGTCTGTTTCTATTGTCAATGCAGGAAATGTTTTGCACTAGGCTTGGTTAATTTAGGTCAACAAGGTACCAAAGGTATTTAACCAAGCTGCTAATGAACTTAACTAACATCCAATATGCTCATCTAAATGCTAGACCACCTCTGGAATGCATAGAGACATCTATGTGTTGTGATTCTGCACAAATAGCACCCTTGGCTCCTTCTAATGCCACTAATGAGATATCTCTTTGCAATAGGGTTTCTGCATTAGTACTCTCAACTGCTTGCTTCTTAGATTCAGATTGTGATTGTTTAACCAGGGGATGAGATGATATGAGAGCAATCTTATGTGTGCTAACTTTCTGCTTCAACTTGCATTCAGCACAAAACCAATCAGCCTCTGGTACATACTCGGACAAGGTATGCATGCAATTGACATGCTCAGCTAACTCATTGCATTGATTACAGGTAACAAGTAAATCTATGAAACCCTGGTCACCACAAATAGTACAAACCTTCACCCTACCATATTTGCTGGTCTTGTCAGGGAAATTGTTCATTGTAACTGTTGTTTTTCAACTTATCACTTGCCAAAACATCTAAAACCTTTTAGACTGATATCTGATCATTGAAATCTTGTTAACAACATGAATTAAAGTTTTCCTTAATCAATTTTAACATAACAAGCCTTAATGGAAAAACCCCCAATTCAGCAGCCATGATCAAGTTTACGCGGAATACCTCACTCTTGGCCTACTGCAGACGTTTAAAATTAATCCTTGGACTATCTGACTATCAAATTTAACTATCGAAGTGTCTTCAAGTCTTCATTTTGCTTCCAACTGGAGTGCTGAGAAAACCCTAAATTCCCTCTGTAACTGCAAATTCCGGATTTTTAGCAGCTTTCTTCATTCCACTTCACCTCCAGCTTCGTAATGCATATGTGGAGAACCTCTTTCCCATAAATCTCGGCTTGTTCCTCTACCTATCATGATATGTCGAGCCCTAACTTCTGACAACCACGATCTCCTTCATGTCATAGACCACACCTGTTTGCATGATTATTTCTGATAAAACACATATCAAACCTGTCTACACATGTGATTAGTCATCCAGGAGTGCAATCATGGGAGAATTTGGAAACAAAACTGACAAATTTAGCGCCCGCGATATTCTTGTAGCGCCACAGAGTAAAATTTTAGCCGTTGCACTACAAGAATGTTTTAAAATCAAATTTGGCGCTTTTTAGCCATTAATTCCATTTTGAATAAGGTTTATATGGTAAACTATGACCTTAGTGTTATTTGTGAAACCTTTAATCAACATATGTCCTATAGAACCCTTCAGAAGCATAAGAAAAACAAAACATAATGAAAACTTAAAAGCAAGAATCAAAATTTCACTTAAAACCAAAATTTCCTAAAAGTAAGCAAATGAGCAAACCTAAAACAAAAATCACAAGCAAAATATAAAATTGAAGAAAACAAATTCATGACTTAACAGTTATATTTCCAAAAAGGAGTGGGATAAAAACACTGAGTATTCTGGCCCCAACTTCGAAAGGATCGACAATATTAGTTGTTCTTCCTTCTTCTCAATTAAACAATTATTGAGTTGAATTTCTAGAGACTTAAATTCGGTGAAGAAATCCTAGATGGTGTCAAAATGCACTGTGCTCATGGTAATGAGCTCATTTCCAAGTTGATGTACCCTCAATTCATCAGTTTTCCCAAAGAGAGATTTGAGCTTCTGCCATACATCATTTGGGGTTTTCAAATTATCAACACGAAATAGGAGATCTCTTGATATTATTAGACACAACAATCCAAATGCCTCATCAAGTTTATTGAAGTATTTTGACTTCTCTACTGCAGAATTTGTCTCCACTTCTATACCCATGGTGACCTTGTAGAGACCCTTAGATCTTAGTTGGATGACCATCTCTACATTCCATTCGAATTAATTGAATGGAGAGATCAAGTTTTGTTTTTTCTCCATCTCTGCTTGCCCGAGTGGTGAGATTTTGCTGAAAGTACCTGCAAAAACACTTAAATTATATCCTGACAATATCTCAAATGCAGTTCAAACACTCAAGATTGATCTAAAAATCCAATTATCTCTGATACTATGTGAGAATTTTATCTACAACAATATCTAGGAGTGCAAGAGACTCTAAATAATTGAGTTATTTTGCAAAAACCAACAAAAAAAGATGGTTACATACACATGTGAAAACAAAATGAATATTATTGAAGTGTCTTACATATGAATGTGTTTAGATAAGGTATATATTACATTAGGACTGATTCATGAGGCTTAGGAATCCAAACTTGAGTGTACATGTGACATGGCCAAAATTGACCTCAATCCCCCCTAGATGGACCGATTAAGCTCCAACTCAGCCCAAATAGCCATGAAACCTCATGTGAACATTGGTGAAGCATGCTAGGGAAATAATGAATCCAAAGCATGCATCGGTGAGAAAATAGATGTGTGTGGGAGGCTCAATGTGACAATAAATGCTTCTAGGAGAGCCAAAAATGACAAAATACATTATTAATGCCCCTAGTCAAACCAAGATTCCCCAAATGAAGGAAGTAGCACTCCAAGACATTGAATGAAAGTGCACATGTGCTAGGTTGACCAACTATAGTGCTGGCGCATGTGTGAAAGGTCTGAAAATAACCAATTCACCTCATAGATCAAATTCCATAAGTCTAAACCATAGCAGTTTAATGCTTATAAGAAAATGAAATCGACTAAGGTTATAAACCAAGGTACTAAGGATGGATTACTGTTCTAATAGGATTGATCCTTGGTGGATTTGATGGTACCCATTTGAACCAATTTATCTTGTTTCTAAGTCAAATACTCCATGAAGTCTTCCAAGGTAGGCATTCTCCAGTTTTGAACTGTCATCTTGCCTGAGTGAAATGTCAAGACAAACACCAAATAGTTAGGACCTGGCTTCAAAAGAATGGACAATATCAAATGATCTTCCTTATTTTTGATGCCACATTGTTTCAGCTGAAGTACCAAGGATTTGAATTTGGTGAAGGAACCCTCGATCGTCTCAAAGTGAGTTGGACTCAATGTGATAAACTCATTTTCGAGTTGGTTCCCTCTCATATCATCTGTCTTCCCAAACAGTGACTCGAGCTTGAGCCACACCTCATTGGGTATTGCAATACTATCTACATGAAATAAAATATCCCTCGAAATACTCAGACAAAACACCCTGAATGCATCATCCAATCTGTTGAAATACTTAGACTTCTCAACAGTTGAATTAGGCTCATTCTCTGTTCCCATGGTTACTCTGTAGAGACCTTTCGACCTCAACTGGCTCACCATTTTAGAATTACATTAAATATTGTTGAAAGGGGTGAGAAAAAATGTACGAGACTACTCCATTCGCTTCTGCGCACTAAGTGTCAAAGAACACTTTAACAACCTGTAATGTAAACTCTCAAACTTTCTAGACGAGACCCTAGATAACAATTCAAACCCTATTAACTCTCTGAATTTGACTTACAGATCCAAAGAGCTTAGATACCATGTGAAATTATTATTCACATAAAGATATAGAAGCTAAGAGAATCCTCAAATATAAAGAATTTAACAAAACATGAAGAAAACAATGTGAAAGAGCAATATTAACA
This sequence comes from Pseudotsuga menziesii, assembly GCA_001517045.1. Lineage (NCBI taxonomy): Eukaryota > Viridiplantae > Streptophyta > Pinopsida > Pinales > Pinaceae > Pseudotsuga > Pseudotsuga menziesii. The sequence goes on along the minus strand of LPNX010287982.1, from coordinate 17,137 downwards.
CATAGAGATGGTGCCAATAACCGAGAACACATGAGTGTGACATTTTGAGGTGTAACATTAGGAAATGAGTTCATTTAAAAAAAGATCATTGAATTTTGAGGTACCTTTTTCAACAACCTCAACTCAATACAAAATAATGTCGATGGATGGAACCGATATTAGAATATGATTTTGATATAAAATATATTCTGGTTAAGGAGAATAAAGTAGTGCATGCCCTTAGTAGAAATTGTATTTGTGTAAATTATATCTCTTTGATATAAACATAATTGGAACAAATAATTAAGGAACATTTTCACAAGGATCCACACTTTGAAGAAAGCTATCAATATTTAATTAGCCCATAAAATAATACTCATCTCATGGAAAATTCTATGAATTATGTTTTAGAAAATAATGGATTAACATATCACAAAAGTAGGCTTCACAATCCTGATATTCTTGATAATAAAAATACGATTATGAAATAATCTCATGGCATACCTATAGCACGTGAGATTTATAAATAGCCTTGGTCGAACCAAGAAGTCATAAGCCAAGGATCTAAAGCATAATGTAATCCTACTTAGATGTGCAACATAGATTAACAACAAAACTAGTGAAGAAAATATTGAACAAAATACATAAAAATAGAACTCAATGGAATAAATCCTTCTTGTGTATTAAATCACTAATAAGTTTATAGTATAAATACATCTCCAAAGTATAAATTCCTTATCCTAAGGAGGCATTTGGAATCCTCTCATTGGGCAGGATTAAATTAGCATAGAAATCATCACTAGACTGGAGAACTAGTCCTATCTCCTAAATGTACTTAGTTAACTGAGTGTAACTAAAGGTAACTTGACTTGTATGGAACATGAGGGAGTTAATTAATAATATTTAATGATATAGGGTTGAATTTAGGAGTTTTATTTTACTAACAGTGGTCACCAGATCTCACTATCATCCTAGAGAGATGAAATCTAGGAAAGGTAGACCAATTAAATAATTGTAGCCCAATTAATTGAATGTAACTAATGGTGGATGAACAAAATCATGGAAGAGGGTGCATGAGGTCCTGGAATAATGTATGAGGGTGCAATAATGGATAATTAGCTAGAAAATGACATGGATTGAAGCACTAGGAAGTCAACAACAAGGCCTAGGTACTAGGGAGGTAAAAAATGTTACAGGTATGTTGCATCTCTACATGGTTGTATGCATACATGCATCACTTGGGTATAAATGAAAAATATGCTCCAACACTCCCATTAAGCCTACTTATTATAAGTGAAAAAAATAGGGCCCAAAAAACTAGGCCTATGGTCACCCTTTACATTATTCATCCATGTAAACTGACGAAAAAAGGAAAAACCACTTGGGTATAATCCTTGCTAAAAAATGGACATGAAAGGTAAACCAAAAAATTATCTCCAAGCTGAATGATTATGTTTGGAGTGATCTTATTCTTGGGAATAAGGTGAATCTATTGAACTGAACTAGGAACATAGATAGTTGCATGATGGATACTAGAACCATGTAGAGAAACTGAGGTATATTTATGAGAGAGCAAAAGTAGGTTCTTTTCAAACTTGAAATACTTGAGTTCAAACTAAAATGACACTAAATTATATTGAAAAATTGAACTGATTGTGGTTTTATCAAATACAAGAGAGTATGCCAACATGATGGCAAAGGCATGAGGATCCTCAAACTTTGAGTTAGCTGAGGTGAGATCATATCCAAATGAACCATGATGTGCTTGAGAATTCGAACCAAGTGAGGTAAACCCAAGAAAATAAGATGTTGTATACTTAAACATTGAACCAAATGAGGTAAAATCATCTCTAGATGTTAGCATCAAGTGTCCAATCGAATTCAATATGTCTCCAACTTCATTAACACTGTGAGGAAATGTGCATGTGACTATGGAGGAAAGGAAAGGAGGAATTGGACCAAAGAGAAAATGCTTGAGCTCTGTAATCTGATCTATCTTTGAAAATATCCAAGAAATCACAATATTTCATATTATCAAACTCATGAGAATAAACTGATCGAGAATCCTAGCAGCAGAGTTTTTTAAAGAAACTTGAGGTGCTTGATTTTTCACACCAAGAGTGATGAGATCATTCCAAAGAATAACCAAAAGGTATTGGAGAATCAATTTTGAATTACAATATTTGTAATAAACTCCAATAAGGTGAGACTTGTGTCCTAGATGCACCATTGAGAGGGAAACTTTACAATGTTTTCCATCTTCAATAAAAATATGAGAATTGTTGCAAGCAATAAAGTAGGAATTTGTTGGAAGTATTAGACAAGTGAGTGTGAATGGATCACTTCCTAAATTTGATACTACCTCCAAAAAATACAAAAGATAACTTTTCTACACACCAATAGAAATATTTGAGAGAGAGGAATCAAATTCCTCCAACTTCTAGTGCAATCACTAGAAAACTTTGCTTAGAATTTAGAATAGAATAATCATGGGAGAATGATTGAGAAGGACGGAAAGATATTTATTCTTTGACAATGGAGGTTTGAATGTCTTATTCTATATCAAATGCATGGGAATATGAGACATCAAATTTCTTATGAACTTCTAAAGCATATGGATGAGGAGTCACTTCAAGGAGACTTTCACCAATTTGAACCAAATGAGTTGAATATTCTACCATTTATTTGAATTGTACAACTTCTTCAAAGAGTGTTGAGGATGAGACCTTTGAAGGAAGAACACTTGAGGAGGTGTTGCTTGTGCTCCAAGTATCATGTTGTTCTATCTACACACCAAAAACCCTATCTATATTTCTCGATATCTTGAATGGATAATTAGAATAATCTCTTAGATAACACATCTTAAGAGACATTGTCAAACACATATTTCCATATGCTCTGTCATAGTCATTCAGAAAATAATTTTTCTCTTCATCGGATTTTGTCATTTCCATAGCTCTAATAGACACATCAAAGAGCTCATGGCTCTTGAGATATGCAACCATCTTCAATTTCCACTCAACATAATTAAATGGTGATAGACGAGGAACCAATTTCTGTTAGAACATCATACCACCTAGTACCATGGTCACATATCACCTAGGACATACCTTCATTTGTGTTTCTCTCATGTTGCATAGTCCAAACGTTGGTTGTGTTGACTTCCTAAGGTAATTGGGGGTTTTGGACCATTAATTACACACATAACCCACATTTTGATCATTCAAGAACATGAGAACCCTAATTAATGACATTTTGGTCTCTTGGGTGTAGAAATAATAGATCAATGCTATGTGCAATGATGCTAAGAAGAAGCACAGGAAATAGATCTTGCTACTAAGAATTCTCACAAGCATACACAGGAAAAATAGAGAGAATAAAAGAGACTGAATCACATGAATGAAGAGATGAATATTGGTGTGTATCCTTGCATTGAATAATTATAAATAATAGTGTACATAAATAGTACATCCCTCATAGGAAAATCAAATTGTATGGAAACAACTCATAAAGCTCAAAAAGGATGACTTACCAAAATATTGCAAACCCCCATAGGTGGATAAAGCACTTACCAAATCTATCAAGAACCTCACAAGTTGGAAAAATAATGAGTGAGTTTTCAAGGAGATGGAAAAAACATCCTAATCCTAGAAAATGGAGAAAAAATAATGGAGGATGGGTTGGAAACAAAAGCTCCCAGTTTCCTAGTTGACTAGCTTTTATCTTATCCATAGAAAAAGCAGAAAAAGCAGAATAAAGCAGAATCTGCTGTAAAGTCTTGTATACTAATTCTGGACGGTCAAAAGGTGGTGAAGATCAACCCAGAATTGGAAATAAATCATTCCTAGGATATAGATGGCATGTATTGACTTTAAGGTGCAAGTGGATGCCAACTAATTAAGCTAGTGGGTGAACAATTAATCAAATAATGATTAATTATTTTATCCTAAGTTGTGAGTGGGTTTAATATATTCCAACACCCCCCTATAAGTCTGACTTTATGATGGTATGAAAAAAAAAACATGGATGCATATAGGGCCCAACAACAAGACTATGGTCACCCTTTAACAATTATTATGTCCAGAAAAGTGAGGAAAGAGGCAAAACCACATGGGGAAAATCCTCCCTCAAGATAGGTCAAGGCACAGAATTTGAAATGTGTCTTCAACATATCTTAATCTTCACTTTAATGAGCTGAATGAAATACTTTTGGATGAAGGACTTGTTGAAGAAATCATGAACTCCATGATCATGTGCTGGAGTGTAGAACCTGCAAGAAGGAAGAGGAGAGACTCCTTGTATCTCATCAACTGATGAAGTAGAAGAATTATATGAATGCTTCTTTCTAATTTCAAACTCTGATCTGCAAACATAATCTGAAATGGAAAAGAGATCTGTGCATACTCCTTTCCAAAGAGTACAAAAATTAAGACAATTTATTTCACACCCAATTCCCTGAATAACTGCAAAATTGTGATGTGAATCACATGCCAATCTTCCAATCTGATGTAGCACATGTATAGATAAGATATGAGGCTGATAAAACTATGATATATCAGAAATATTAACATATGGAACAGAAAGGACAAAGGGTTCAATGGCTCCATGAGGATATAGGGCTAGACTAGGAAATTTATGAGCAACTGGGGAAAACTGATAGGTGTAAAAATCTGAATGATGGATGGGCATACGATCTAAACCATAAGTGTTTAGAACAGATCCAAACATGTTTAATATCAGTCCATATATGACTAAGTACATGGATAACCAGCCACTAAATGTTAGGAAAGACTTCAAACCATGTAAGATAAATATCATTGCATAAGAGACCAATGAGGAATCAACTAGTGAGCTTGGGATTTGTATAGTCTTTGGATTATTCAGAGGTATGGTAGATGGTATGGATGGTGGTATTATATGTGTATCAACCTCCAAATATGCTTCTAAATCAGAATCCAAAGGATCACATATAAGCATATCAATAGACTCATGGAAATACACTGGTAATGAATCCTTTGTATGAAAGGAGGAAAGAATGAGATGTTCGCAATCTTCAAGAAGGATCTGAGTATTGATGCCAAGAACAAAGGACGATATGCTGAAGCACATGAGATAAATTAAGGTAAGTTTTATGACACAAATAAGGCTTGATGTGGCTAAGAAAACATCCTGGAAGTCACTGGGTTGCGCACCATCAACGAGAGAGGTATGCAAGAGGTGTAAAGAATCTGGCACATAGATCTAAAAATCTAAGATAGGAGATTGAAAGAACAATGAATGGGTTATAGGATCATAATCAATATCAGCAGCAGCTCCATATGTTACTTCTTTTTCATCAATAGTATCACAAGAAGAAAAATCACCTTCAAGAGACACAGAAAAAGATGGCTCTTCAATATTTGCTTCTTCATTGAAGGAGGAAGCATTCGAATGAAAGAGGGCAGCAGCAACATGAAATGTATGAGAAAATTCTTCATCATGATAAACTTCATCAGAGAATGTAGAGGCCAAGAAATATTGAGAGAGAGAACAAGAGGAGATGCTAGGTTTGCTCCATGCTTCATCTTCAATTTCCTGCAAACCAAAAGCTTTGTCCAAAATTTTCCAAATCTCAAATGGAAAATCAGCAGAATCTATGAGATGATATATATTTGGAGACATTCCCAAACACATAATTCCATAATCTCTATCACAATTATTTAGCCAATCAATCTTTTCTTCATAAGACTCAAGTTCACTCAATGCACCAATGGAGACATCAAAGAGACATTGCCTCTTCAAGTATGCACTCATCTTTGGCTTCCAATCAGCATAGTTGAAAGGATATGGTAGAGGAACTTTTGAATCCATAATTAATTTGTTGATATGCTCTAAGAGATACTCTCTGCAACCTGCAAAAAAAAATAGGAGAAAATCTTGTAAGCTAGACAAGCTCTTCTTCAGAGAGGGATAGGAGACTGGATGCGCTCCTCAACTCTGTAGAACTTGATCAACCTGCTGCTCTAATACCATGTATAAATAATATATCAATGCTATGTGCAATGATGCTAAGAAGAAGCACAGGAAATAGATCTTGGTACTAAGAATTCTCACAAGCATACATAGGAAAAATAGAGAGAATAAAAGAGACTGAATCACATGAATGAAGAGATGAATATTGGTGTGTATCCTTGCATTGAATAATTATAAATAATAGTGTACATAAATAGTACATACCTCATAGGAAAATAAAATTGTATGGAAACAACTCATAAAGCTCAAAAAGGCTGACTTACCAAAATATTGCAAACCCCCATAGGTGGATAAAGCACTTACCAAATCTATCAAGGACCTCACGAGTTGGCAAAAGCATGAGTGAGTTGTCAAGGAGATGGAAAAAAAATCCTAATCCGAGAAAATGGAGAAAAACTAATGGAGGATGGGTTGGAAACAAAAGCTCCCAGTTTCCTAGTTGACTAGCTTTTATCTTATCCATAGAAAAGTAGAATAAAGCAGAATCTGCTGTGAAGTCCTGTATACTAATTCTGGATGGTCAAAAGGTGGTCAAGATCAACCCAAAATTGGAAATAAATCATTCCTAGGATATAGATGGCATGTATTGACTTTAAGGTGCAAGTGGATGCTAACTAATTAAGCTAGTGGGTGAATAATTAATCAAATAATGATTAATTATTTTATCCTAAGTTGCGAGTGGGTTTAATATATTCCAACATTGGGGTGCTCCCACTCCTTAAAATAGGGAACATGTTTGACCAGAGGTGCCCATGCATGGTATTTGCGTGTTTTTTCTCTTTTGGACCATTAAATGTTGCCTAGAGACACTGCCACTCACCCATCTACTCTAGCACACCTAGGATAACCTTATTTATGAATTAGCATGCTTCACCTACATTCACATGGACATTTGTGACTGTTTGAGGTGGTTTGGGAGCTCATTGGTCCACTTAGGGGGGTTTCCTAGATACTATATAATGGAGTCCTTCCATGAGTAAAGTAGGATGAAAACTTGGATAGGTGGTCCTTATGGTCTTGTGATGCTCAAAGGGGTTCTGAAGGGGAGCTTGGAGGATACGCTTATTCAAATTAGGTATATTGATGTACAAGTTTATTTATAGGTTTCGATCTAATAAACATAGTTTATTCTCCCATGTCATGTTTCTTTTAATGGATGTATGAACCCGTGTACTAATTGGTAGTTAGATCTTGTTTGATACACTTGGTGCATTGAAAGGTTTTGTTCTCTATTTTTGTATGCAGGATCTTGAGTTTGGATCTGCAAGGAGGGATTTGGATAAAAAAGGAGCATCTAGGACAACCATTAGGATAGAGGTAGGCCATATACTCTCTTCCTTTCCTCTTTATGCTTTTGCTGGATTGTGCATGAACTAGATCTAGGATATGTTAGGTACCATTTGTTCACTTTCTGTCTTGGATTAGGGAACCTAGGGAACCACTTTATGTCTAAGAGTATTTCTAACTGTACGAAGGTAGAATTTCCTACAATACCTAATAGATGGCGTCTCCAATTTTTTAAAGCATGTGTAATGGCTAGTAATTCCAAGTCATGATTCAGATAGTTTTCCTCCGCCTATAATACATTTTGTGACTCATAACATATTAGTCGGTATTCTTGCATTAACACACCACCTATTCTGGTATTGCAAGCATGCAACAACCATGGCTTCAACCCCTACTATGATTGGGTCCAAATGTAATTAGTTGAATATGAATTCCCAAAGGATGAATCTTATTGTATATTTTGTAATTATTAATAAAAATATACAACTGACTGTGGCTGAGGAAAAACACTGAGAAGATCAGGGACTCATGTATTCATTAGAGAAAGTAAGGGGGTTGCTGATGGCATAGGGAGCTATGTGATAACATTGTTTAACCTTGAGTACCTAAAAGGATACCTTGTGACCTTAAGTGAACCTAAATATACTTAATTAACATTAAAACTGACTTAAGAGTTAAATGTAGATTAAAGGATGATTAAGGGGGAGTTAATCACTTTAACACATAACTCATGGGGAAGAGAGGTCTCATGCAAAATTAGAATAGGGATTAGGAGAGATAAGCTCATAACCCAAAATGTAGAATGCAATACATCGCATAGAGAATGTAGAATGTAGAATGCAGTGCACAATATGCAGTACAGAGAACACGTATTGCAAAGAGTGAAGGCGGTGAGTGTGCAACGGAGCTAGGAAGAGATTAAAGCGAATGTGAATTTGGAATTGTTGGTTAGACTGGGAAACCATATCTAGAACCTGAGAAAACTTTGTATTTTAACTGTTATGAAGTGATCGTCGGGATGGTTGAAAACTTGAGAGCTCAAAGTTGAACTTGCGAGCAAATTTGTTGTTATAATCATTTCCATGTTTTCCTTTAGTTGTGCTAGTGAAATGGAAAATGGTCCATGTAGTTAACTTAGTGGAATTCTCAATATAGTGAACAGTTATGGGAAACATAATTGTGTTATAATAAGGAAGCTAAGGGAATGAATTGCATTGTTTGACATGGAATCGATGGTGAACCAATTACCCTAAATGTCAAGTGAGAATTTTGAGAAACTTGGAACTGGTGATAATTCTAGCTGGTTAATGCATGAGTTTCAGCTTGGGGGTGGTGTTCTGCTGAGAGATAAATGAGCATATTTTCCCATAGTTAGGTGGTGCCTGCCACGAAGCTAGTTGCCAGATATCTTGAATTCAGATAAGTGTTCAAGTTTTGTATTAACTCTGCATTTATTTACATATCTTGTTATTTAAAAGAACAAAATGTGTACGACGTTCATGTTTGAATGCCAATTAATCAAATGAAAAATTGATGGAGAAACTTAGTTTTCTAATGAGTTGATAATAGGACTTGTTTCGTAGTGTTGGTCAATTTTTTAATTGAATGAAATATTCCTTGGTTGGAAATTGGTAGTTAAGCCAATGATGTTCGAAACAATTTTAATGGAAATATGAATAAATGAATTATGATAGAATGACATATGAAACTGGGTTAATTGATTACCTTATATGAACTTTGTTATCTTGGGTTATTAACATTTTTTTGTATGAATGAATGTTTTATATGTCTGATTTATTTTAGTTTTATAGTCTTTCCATGATTGAAAAGATAATGGGAAATGTTTTCAGACAATCTTGTTGAGCTATAATGTCTTCCTCGGGGCACTGCAAGGAAAATGAGGATATTACTTAGCTTTAAGCTATGAATACCTTATACCCGAGGAAGGTTATCTAACCTATTATAGAAATTCCTTCATGTATTATACAAATCCTTGTAATTTGTTTTTAGCCGCAATAGTTAAATGTTTTATAATGTTTCAAAGTTTAAGTTTTAATAGTAACTTTGGTTCACATCCTTAATGTGAATGAGATTTAAGACTAAAATTCTTGTCTAAAATTCCATTAGATAGCTCTATGCCTATGAAACACAAGTTTTACAAGTTATCAGACTTGAGGTTGGTTTACTTAAACAATCGTTAGATCTGTTGAGTTTTGACTGTTGAAGGCATGTAATTTTGTTGTTTAATCAATGGTAATGCTCTACCTTAGTTATTTTTCTTTAAAATTCACCGTGATTAGGTGTCAATCATAGGATTTGACACGAGCTTAAACCTTAAGTTAACCTATTTTCCAACATTTCAGAATGTAATAGGCTCTCTAGAGATGTTTTCTTTTTTTTTCGTTAAGTTCCATTGTGGTGGGTTCCGTATTGGCAGAATTGAAAATTTTCTTGTGGAGCTATGGATTTGTTTCGAATTTCGAATTTTGACTTTTGAGTCAGAGCGTGATAGTGTTCAATGTATATGTAAATCATCGGAGTTTTGATGCCAAGGTAGTGATGTTGATGTCAGCATTAGAAAGGTATTTGGTAATATTGTTGTTTGACCAGTGTCAACTTTTGAGGTCCGACGTGCTAACATTGGGATCAACATGTTATTGTGAATGGATCATCATACTAGTGCTGACATTGAGGTACCAACATCATGATCGATACGACCGCTGTGAATGAATTTATAGCTTGTGCCAATGTCTGATGTTTGACAATGGAAGAATCGAGTTCCAATATTGGAACATTGGTATCAATAAGGTAATTCGATTATGTTTCACTTGTGTTCCTATTTATGACTTTGGATGTTGAAAATGTCGGAAAGACATGGTAAAGTCGAGAAGGTGGAAATAATCTGTCGAGACTATTAATAATTCTAATTTATCAATTGATTAACTAATTTTAACAAAGAATTAAGCATTGTAGCATGTAATTAACTACTCTTCCACAACAATGAGTTTATTGGGACTCACTCTTAATTGTTTAAATAATTTCAAAGTAATTTTTGTATAATTCCAATCTATTATTTGATAAGCTTATGCTATGAAACATATAATATGCTTCAATATTATATCTATTTGTTATAGAACCTTTATAGCGCTCTATGTGTGTTTTTCTACAGATTGGTATATGTGTAGCCATGTAATGTGTGGGTGCATTACAAATTGGTATTAGAGCTAAGGTTTCGACAGTTAGCCTCTAGGAAATGTTTTTATTTTGCAAAGAGTTGCAAACTTTTGAGCCTATTCAATTTTGTAATATTTCTTGTATTAAATGTTTGAATGTTGATAATGTAAATTATATTATGCATATGAATATTGATGTGAACTAGCAATCATGGATGCATTTAGATTGCTAGTTAAAACCTAATTTTCATGCCACTATACTTGCTGATTGCCAATGTAGTAGGTGAAGCGGTACTAAAAGGATGAAAAAAGAGTCTGCAATATCCAACTTTGTTGCAGAAGTTGGCATGGGAATCCAAAGAACTGAATCTAATGGTCATTAATAGGAGATCGGAACCGTGGAAGTGTGTTGACCCCCAACAAATATCCCCTTCACTTCGCACAAATAAAGCCCTTCCCTTGTTCTTTTTGTAAAATACCCAGTTTTTTTATTTCTTTTCATTTTATCTTGCTTGATTTGTAGATAATTTCATCATTTTTTTCTTCACTTTTCATGCTACGTTATTATATGGCTTGGTTTTGATTTCACAGAATTTTTGGTGGCTTAACCAATCTTAGTCGCATGAACCTTTCAATTTCATGGTTGTTGAAAAACACTTGCATGCTTTAATTTGGCCTTAGCCAACTTGAGTACATACCTCAATTAGAAAAATTAAATCATTTTGATCTTTATGTAGCTCCATCAATTTTCGATATTCAATATATAAACAAATTATTCGAGCATTTTTGGTGGATCTAAATGTTTTTCTAAGGATTTCCACTCAACATTTGATCATTCTTTCTCAAGTATAATGCTTATAGTTTTATGGTTGAAAAATATTTTAGTTGGAAATTCCTCATTAAAATGATAATAAATTCAGTTGAATTGAATTTCATGTGTATAAGATGTACATTTAAACCATGTCAATTCCTTATGAAATGCCTTAGTGAGGACATACTTTTTTCACACATACTTATTGAGTAATTGATTATGAAAATTATCCTCACCAAACATTTTAATCATAATTATTAATTGACATATTTCCATTTCAGAAAAGAACATTATTTTATTTTATTTTAAGTCTTTAAACCAATCTTAAATGGATTTTAAGTTATGTGTATAAACCAATCTTTTCATTAAGAATGATTTTAAGTCTTAAGGTTAAAACTATTTTTAAATATCTTCTAAAAGGAATGTGCATTTTTCATCCTTTTATGGGAATGAAATACAAGAGATTTTTTCATTTGGGGAAATTTTATGTGGAATATCCATTTGGGAATACGTGTCCAACGCTTTACTTGGTAATTATAAAACATTTTGAAAATGTTTGCAATGTATTTCTCATTTAAGTTTTAAGGTTAAAACTATTTTTAAATATCTTCTAAAAGGAATGTGCATTTTTCATCCTTTTATGGGAATGAAATACAAGAGATTTTTTCATTTGGGGAAATTTTATGTGGAATATCCATTTGAGAATACGTGTGTCCAACGCTTGGTAATTATAAAACATTTTGAAAATGTTTGCAATGTATTTCTCATTTATACTTTTTGCAACCTGGTGTCTAGATGTTAAAACCATAAAATATTATTTTCCTTTTTGAAAGGGTAAAATTATCTTTTAAATGAGATGGAAGCTTTAATTCTTGGTTAAAAGAATATAATCAAGACACCAAGACATCTAACTACCAATTTCCACCTTTGATCTTAAGTTATTTGTGAAGTAAGAAGAGCTCACATGATTGGCTAGTCAAATCACCAGCAAGAGATAGAGAATGCTGCCACGATGGCCAAAGTTTGTTTCCATGAGAACAAGAACTCTATCATTCACCATAAAAGATCATTTAGTGCACCAAAATGATTGCAGTTAATTAGCCATGAAATTATGTATAGAAGACTTCAGTTTAATATGGATATAGAGGGAATAATAGGGTAGGGTCTTTAACCCTTGGTCACTGGTAGTTTTTGAAATTTCTTAACATATATGGAGATATTCGTGCCTGAACAGAGTTTTCCAGAATTTGGTTACGATCGTTTTGGTACCTAGTTGAACGACCCTGAATTTTGGGGATTATGATTTTAAAAATTTAAAGCATAGCAAATCATGGTTAGTTCAACTAGCCACTGGAACCAAGAGAAAATTTAGTGAATTGGTAGAGAAATGTCCATTAGTCATGGATGGGTTAGTCACGTATGTAAACTTGAATGTTCTACCACTTGGTTCTTATGATATTCTCATTGGAATGGATTGGTTAGAAGCATACAGAGTTAAGCTTGTCTGTTACAATAAGACTTTTGAATGCATGGATGAAGAAGGAAACCCAAGGGTTGTAAGAGGCATTCCAAAGGTGATTTTGTTAGGAAAATTTCAGCAATGTAGCTGAAGAAGTTTTGTAGGAAAGGTTGTAAGTTGTATGTAGCCCATTTTTTTGGAGGCAGCAGAGAATGAAACTCCTAGGTTGGAAGACTTTCATGTATTGCAGGAATTCAGGGATGTTTTTCTTGATGAGATTCCAGGACTTCCTCCAAAGAGTGACATTGAATTTATAATTGATCTTGTTCCTGGAGAAACACCAGTGTCTAAGACACCCTAGAGGATGAGCACAACAGAATTGCTAGAGCTGAATATGCAGCTGCAATAGATGTTGGAAAAGAAGTATATCAGGCCAAGTGTGTCCCCTTGGGGAGCACCATTTCTATTTGTGAAAAAGAATGATGGTACACTCAGGTTGTGTATTGATTACAGACAGTTGAACAAGGTCACTGTGAAGAATAAATACACCTTACCTCGAATTGATGACCTTTTTTAATCAAATGAGAGGAGCAAATGCATTTTCCAAGATTGATTTGAGGTCTGTTTACCATCAAGTAAGAATCAAAGATGAAGATATTCATAAGACAACCTTCAGGACAAGGTATGGACACTATGAGTTTGTAGTGGTATCATTTGGTCTCACAAATTCACCAGTTACATTTATGTGTCTCATGAATTGTGCTTTCAACAAGTGTATGGACAAGTTTGTTCTTGTTTTCCTTGATGAAATTCTCATTTATTCGAAGAATGAAGAACATCTCAGACTGACATTGCAATTTCTAAGGGAGCATAAGCTATATGAAAATTTGAGAAAATGTGACTTTTATAAAGATAGAATTCCTTATTTGGGTCACATTATCTTAGATGAAGGAATATATGTGGACCCTGAAAAGATTGAAGCCATTACAAATTGGACAACCCTAAGAAATGTGACAGATGTAAAATATTTTATGGGACTTGCAGGATACTACAGGAGGTTCATTGAAGGATTCTCCAAGGTTGCATTCAATCACTTCTTTACAAAAGAAGGGGACAAAATTTGAATGGACACCAAGTTGTGAGGAGAGCTTCCAGCAATTAAAGAATCTTCTTACAAGTGCACCAAGTACTGATGCATGTAATCAAGGACTTGGAGGAGTTCTTATGCAAGACAACCACGTGGTATGTTATGAGTCTAGAAAGTTGAAGGAGCATGAGAATAAATATGCTACTCATGATCTAGAACTTGCAGCCATAGTACATGCTCTCAAGATGTGGAGGCATTACTTAATTGGAAGAAAATTTGAGCTAAGGACAGGCCATTCTGGTCTGAAGTACTTGTTTGATCAACCTACTCTAAATGATAGGAAAGCTAGATGGATGGATTTTTTGTGTAAGTTTGAGTTTGAAATCAAACACATAAAAGGGAAAGAAAATAAATTGTTTGATGCACACAGCAGGAAGGTGCATGAAATGTTAATTTGAGACAACATATTGTTAATTATACCGCTAAGGATGAAATGTATGTCCAGATCAAGGAAAAATTGCAGCAACAAAGCCTTGAAAAGAAGTATGAGGGATATAAATTGGAATAAGATGGACTTCTTAACTATAAGAACATAATTTATATTCCAAATGTAGCAGAATTGAGGAGAATTTTTATGGATGAAATCCCTCAAGATCCATATTTTGTTCACCCAGTATATCAGAAGACAATTGCTACAACCAAGAAGCAGTATTTTTGGCCAAGGTTGAAAAAGGACATTGTTGAGTATATTTCTAAGTGCATGAAATGTCAGCAGGTGAAGGTTGAGCATCAACACCCAACAGGTTTGTTGTAGCCTTTTCCAGTTCTAGAATGGAAATGGGAAGTTGCTTCCATGGATTTTATTACACGATTTTCAATGACTTGGAGACAACATGATTCCATCATGGTGGTGGTGGACAAGTTGAAAAAAGCATCACATTTTATACTAGTTAAGTCCACATATAAGAATAATTCCATCGCAAAAATATTCATGAAGGTGATTTTTGTAATGCCCCATATTAATGTTTATTAATGTTTATTATTAAGTACTTTTATTAAATTAAACATAAACAATGCTATCATTTCGATCAATTAATCATGAGACTACAATGGATTAATTATTGGTTAATAATATTAATTATTAATTTACTTCTATTTACTATTATTATTTCATATTATTAATGTTAATTAGTAAGTATTTATTATTTAGCTATTAATAAATAATAATTAACAAAACTATGATTACCATTACTTTCACCGTTCAGTATAAAACTTAAACAAACCACATAGGTAAAATTCTATGACATTTGGTTACGTTTTTGTAACACGTACAATTCAAGAAAAATTCATTAATACATAACACATGTCAAACAAATCTGAACTGCACTGCCCAAGATAGAATAAAATAAATTAATTTATGAAAGAGGCGGTGGAATAAGGAAGGCGGTGGAAGAAAGGAAGGAAAGGGGGGTATAAGGAGGAAGAAGGAGGTTTTGTTTTGGGGGAATTTAGACTCTGCATCAGTGGAAAATGAAGGAGGATAAACTTGAGGAGGGGGATAACTCAAGGGGAGAATATCTGTAAATGATGGAGAAGATAAAGAATGGAAAGGAAGCTGCTCTCGGTATTATTGGTCTGTGGGCTCGGGGGCTAGGAAACCCATGGGTTTCCTAGGGCTAGCACATGATGAGAGCTGGTCGGCAGGGTGGCACATCATTTTGTTAATCAAGGATTGGATGGTTGGATGGAAAGCTCGAAGAGGAAGGAGCCTACAATGTCTACAGCAAACTCTTGGATCTACTATGACCATTGGTCCCAGGTATTTCAATTCCAGATAATTAGATATTAAATTTCTGCATGGTATTATTGTCTAATTTACAAAAAAAAATCATGAAGTTTATCAAACCTGTACAGCTCCTATTTCTACGTTAATATGTTTACAGTTCATGATTGTACATTCATATGTTTATAAAACTAATAGTACAGACATAGATATAAACCTGTAATATGATTTAAAATATCTTGATAGAGAACATTACAGAGAAATGGACCCAGTGCTCTACCGGTTAGGCAGAGCACTACAGAATGGTATCAGAGCCATGGTTCCAAATCTAGAACTAGAGGGCTCACAATTGATATATAGAAATTATTTTTAAGTCATTAATATCCATAACACTGTTCAAATTTAAATGCATCACTTTTACCTGAAACACAGCACTACTTTGCCTCTATTCACTTCTTTTATTATGTAAATTTTTTTTGTTAAGTAATATAGGCTGCCATCGTTGCGAAACTAGTTTAAACATATCTTAAATCAGAATTTATTTATCATCAAAAGGGATTCAAATTCTGGAAGTAAATTTTTTTTTAAAAAACTAAACCAAAAATCGAACAATTTACCCCAACACTAACTCTGAGCAATCGATCGATTAAGCTAAGGATGAACAATTAAATTCTTAAAACTTATGATTTGTAGAAGCTCAGCTGATAACCGAAATAAATATTTTTTTTTAATAAAATAAAAGTTGGAACCAGTCATTGATAGGATTGCCACACATGGCCGAATTGAAGAAGATGCTATTTAACACATAGAGAGGAAACATAAAAAAAAAACAACCTCTGGGTGCTGTAAGAGCTCATCAATATCCCAGATTTCTTCCTCAAAACCCTTGGGTTCTCGAGCTTCTCTCTTCATAATCGTGTCTTTGATTGCAAAAATTCCTTGCAAACATTTAACAGCTTTAGGATTTGATAAGTCCCTTGGTCTTCTACCTGAAAAAATGGTTTCATAAAATAGTTTAATAATCTCTCTGTCAAAAAAAAAATGCATATGGTATTTAAAACACACTACTAAGAGATGGGATGTTCCTTGCAAACAATGCAAATTCAATATTATCCCATTTTTCTTCTCTAATAGTACAGATTATAATGCCTGATAATTCACTCTCCATTGGATAAAGAGACTTGACAATAATAAGAATCCCCCTGAAGCGTCAATAATTATTCACCAAAACAGAATAGAATTAGAGATTGGTCCAATTCTAAGCATGTAAAATGGGAAACAACATCAAGTAAAATCAGGCTTATACTTGAAAGACAAGCGGAAGATAATTAAATATCTGGTTTCTATAAGTAGTACATAAATGATCTTTGAAAAATATGACCAAAAAAAAAAAAAGATAATAAATATGCTTTAAGAAACACTATTGACTTAATAAAAGCTCTGTATTTTTATATATATAAATTTATAAATTTAATATAGAGAAATTTTCAATGCATAAGTATATAATAATAATAATAAAAGTATGAGAGATGTATATATATATATA
>LPNX010287930.1:0-70155 GCA_001517045.1 Pseudotsuga menziesii | reverse complement strand
GGTTATGTCCCATTGTGAACATTCATCATGTTCATTCTAATCACAATGAACATATGTTGACTTGGTACATTAATAATATGTTACACAACCTTAAAGCTAGGTTCCATTATGAATTTGTGATGATATAACCTTATTACTATCTAAATTAAATACCTTCTTCTTATAAATGCCCATCATTAATTTTATAATTATAATTATAGTTTCACAATTTGATAATTATTTTTACTATGCAACAAAAAAAATTACAAAAGTCATAATGACACTACTTACTAATAGAATAAAATTATTAATAAATATCCTAACGATATAATCTTAAAATTAAATTAAATATACTAAAATATTAATATTAATATTAATATTATTATATATTAATATTATTAACACAATCATTTAATTAAAAAATATAGCTTTATTAACACTATAATGTATTGTAATACTTCATTTTTCAATATCCATATCTATCATCAATAACATCAATAAGTATTAATTTTATAATAATAAATTTAGTTCTTAAGATTTTTATGTATTATGAATATAAAAAAATCATTACCATATTATAAAATTATAATTAAATTATATATATATTATTTATAACAATTATAATTAATATAGTATATTATTATATCAAAATAATAATGTTTTTAAGTGTATTTTTTTTAGTTTTTTTTATTATTTAATAATTATTTTATTTATATATTATTTTATTTCATTATATTATTTTAAAGAATTATTTTATTTAATTAAATTTTAATATTATTTAATTTCTTCATCTAAAATTAATATAATAAATTAATAAGTAACATATTATAATATTGTTTTATTATTTTCAATTAAATGATATTATTTATTATATATTATAATTAATTAAATAATATTATTTTTATTATCACTTTTGCTAGCAATAACCACATTAAATTTATTAATGTGTCTAAATAGACTGATAAACTTAAATTAAGCAGATAATTTAATGTTTTCTCTATAGTATGTATCTAATTTATATCTGTCCCAAGGGTTAGCTCAATTGGTAAGAGGTGCGTACACTCTCTCTGTTTCGGGGAAGGTCACGGGTTTAAGCCTTGAGTCCTTGAGTCCTCTGGGGTTAGGCCTTCTGCCAGCTGTTTACCACCTCTACCATTCACGAATGTGGGGAAGTATTGCTGGGTTTCCTGGATCTTTCCATCTGAAAAAAAATCTAATTTATATCTATCCAAACACATCAAATTTAGTGTGGTTGTTACAATTGAAAAATAGTATGCAATTGTATCAATGAACTTAGGTTTATACCTGGAGCTATGTCGATGTGATTTTGATGAACATAGTTTTAGACCTGGAAGTATGTCGATGTGATTTCCATGAACTTAGTTCTCGGCGGGCATGTGCCCATTTTGAAGCACCGCTGGAGCGGGCATGTGCCCATTTTGAAGCACCGCTGGAGTTGTAGTTTGAACGGTAGTCTGTTGAATGTATTGACAGTCAATGGTAATTAAACCTACTATTATTAAAACCCGAACACAATAATGTTGGTTTGGTTTTGTGGTGGATTGTTGGTGATGGTTTGATGGCGGTTGTGACGGTTGTTTGATCACCAGTTTTGTTGGAATCTGTTGGCGTTTATATATGTTTATGTAGTAGGCATGATTCTGAGTTGCAGTGATTGTATGCTTGGGTTTGATTCGTAGCTTCGGATTTGCTATAAAAGTATGAATGTTTGAATATATATATAGTAGATATTGGTGTAACAATACATTGCATTCTCCTGTGAAGGAATTGAACATGGCAGTGTTGGTTACAACCATTATTTCAGTTTGTCACTATGTTCGTTGGAGTTGAATTAGTCGAGGCTTTAATTATTTAATAGTGGTAATGTGGTTATGGTCAATCTGGATTAACAGTGTGTACTTGCCCAGATTTGCAGGCCAATTGGTTGGCGAACGAGTGGACTGTTCAAACCTAGATCCATAGCTTGGCCATGTACATCAACTCGCATCCTGAAGGCATAGTAATTGAATGGTGACAGAACCTGGTAGAACCCTGACAATACTCTAGGCGAGAACACTGACAACCCTAAGGTAAGGTGAAACTCTAGATACAGATTCTATTTTTGAGATTTGAATCTAAAACATTTTAACTATTTTTTAATTTTACATCTAGAAGTGTTAATTGAGTGGATAGGATTTTCGATATGATATAAGTGTTAATTGACTGGATAGGCTTTTAGATATTATCTCACATTATGGGCTATCTTAACAAGATTAATCCTAGTGTAACAAGTGTATAACTAAGATTCATTTTAGTGTAGTGTAAACAATTATAATAATAATATAAATATAAAAATAAGTGTTGAGTGATGAATAGAAAGTTGGTAACTCATGCATAAAAATAAGTGATGAATGGATAAGCAACAATTTATGGGATATAACTATATATAAGAATGTAAAATATTAAAAAAAAGAATAAAAAAAAACTGATTTACTAGTAGCTAATGTATGAATGGATAGATAATATATAATATGGGGTGGACAAGTAATTGGCATATGGATAATGTATTGTTGTCTCTTAATACTTAACTTGAAGTTTATCCCAGTTCAAGAACCACAAATTAAGTGGTTGTGCTAGTTTATAAATTAAGTTTACCCACCATAAATTAAGTATACTAATCTATAAGTTAAGAGCCACATAAAAAAGTTATGTTATGTGTGAAAACTAACAACATCTTTTCCATACATTTTCATGACTCTTTGTACATTTGAAGTAAGTACTCCCATATTAATTTTGAAAAACTATTTCACCTTTTGTATATATAATACCAAAAAAGTGTATAAATTGGTGTTGTGGTGCAATTTCATGGCAAAAGTTCACGTCGATGCAAAATGTGTGCAAATATTTCGAGGATTGTGAGAAAATTTTGAAAAATGAAATTATAAATAAGATTGATGGACATAGTTAAACCATATTTTATGGAAAATGGTCAAGACCTGAAATTTTGGGTGGAAGTGTATGTAATGGTAGGTTTTGTGTGTTTCACACCATTGGTCGTGCCTCACAAATTAATTCAATATCATGTCCTTTTTACTATTAGAGAACAACTATGTCATGAACCTTTACCGTTCTCTTTGGCTGTCATTCCTTGTCCATTTACAATTAGTATTGAGTGTAATTGTTTGTCCTTTCGAATAGTATACAGCATATAATATAATGCTTAGCAAGTTTACTTTAGGATTTGATAAGCTAACATTATAATATAATATAATGCTTAGACCTTGTCCACGCCCCCATTGTTGCCCGCGACCTCCACCACATCGCTGCCGCACTTCAACCCAATCGTCCATCCCCTTGCCTCCACGACTGCGCTCTCGCTTGCCCACGTTCCTCACTGCATCGTCCTCCATTGCTCCCTATTCCTCGACCTGCACACCGTTTAATTTGTATAATAGTAATATTATTATTAATAATAATATTTATTACTATTCATACAACCCTCACCCTAAGTCTTCTACATCCCAAGAATTATAATAATATTTATTATTATTGAAATAATAATAACTAGCCATTCCCCTAAAATGTGCAATAAAACGCTGAAAGAAAATTTGAATAGATACATAAATTGAATTGAACATCAATATCTCATCCTAGAAAAGATGCATAATTGACAAACCAACGCAAGGAAAAAACATCTAAGTTGAAAAACAATATCTAGGTAAAATGTAAACCAACCCTAGAAGTGTTGTTACAAATGCTAAAAGTGTTGTTACAAATGCCACAATGCGAGAGGAAATATTTTGTTTTGAAATAAGAGGCATTGAAGTAAATTATTTTACAATAAATTTTAACGTCCTTTTAAGAATTTATGTTATTCCTTACAAAATATATTAAATCAAGTCAAAAGAAAAGATACTTTATGGTCTCACTATATATAAGAGCATGTCTCAAAGAGTCATAGTCTCATGGAATTCAATGATGACGGGTTATGTGCAAAGTACTAAGTGTAATGAGGTTAATAAACTCTTTTGGAAAAAGGGTATGGGATGAAGTAAAACCTAATGTGGCCTTCTTTGACATCCTTTTATTTGTGTGGGTTCACTTAGGTGCTCTGCAACATGGCACACGCATCCACAATTACTTAGAAATAAGTATATTTGATATTTACATACTTTCAAGGTGGAATTTCCACAAGTAAATTAAGGAATATAAATTTTAATAGGAAATTTTTTTCTTGTCAACCCTCTTTAATTTTAATTCCACAATGGAGGTTTGGTCCATTCAATTTACCCTTCTTTTTTCTGCTACCAACAAGTCGCTATTAATTTTTCCCGCTCAAGGATGAATGTGATGAGTACATAAAATATAAGATAAGATTATTTTATTAAATCTTGAACGATAGTCTTTGGTTCTATGCCTAAATACATGGCTCGTGCTTGCAAAATATTTTCAATAATATGCCAATGTCTTAGTGGAAGAAGAAAATGGAAAAAGATCATAGTGACAAGTTAATCATTGTTCAAAAAGGCACTTTGACATGGATGTATAAATGTCATGCTTGTAAATTTGATTTAAATAAGAGCCCATGGTATTATCCTAATCCAACACACATCCAATTGTACATCTCCTCCAACAATTAATCCCCAAAAATAGTATTGAATATTTGTTTATAATTATTTGGATTACGTAGATTTGAGTGAAAATATTCGAACATCAATATATGCAAACAATGTGTGCAATAAAAAAATCTATGCAATGGGAAACTCTAAAGTGTGATGGATGAATTGGTTCTAGAAAAAATAATTTACAATAAATTCATTGTTGTCAATGTTGATAAATATCATTTCTCCCTTCAATCTTGACGGAGTCAATGAAACTTGGACCTATGACCTATGGCATGTACCTCTTAGCAATGTTCCTTTGGGATATGGTTTAATTGATTGAGATAACCCTTGTTTTTTTTTCTTTGGTGGGGTTTTCATAGCTTGGGTGAAACATACTCAATGTACAAAGAATATGTATAGTTTTATTGTCATCAATTACTAAGATAGTGGATTTGCATAAGTGTTGTGTGTAAGTGACTCACCCTCTTAGGCCCACTTTTTTCAAACCTCTTCGAGATGTCTATGATTTCCATGCAACCATAGTTCTTCCCTAGAGAAAGTAAAAGATAAGAATAACCCTTATGTAGTGGCCTTTTAACCCTAAATGGGAATAATATATTGGCATTAGTTGATTTGGTAGCCAATATGTGGGCTGCATAACCGGTGGGTGTTAGATAATAAATAGTGGATTTAAATCAGATTTGTGTACATAATTCATGCTCTTAGTTGATCATTGTCCAACCTTTCAAAGATTCAATCTACAATTTACATGTAAATATAGTTTTTCCTTTAAACAAGTAAAATCTATCATAACCCTCATGTAATTAGCTTTTAACCCTAAATAAGGATAATACACGTACACACATCCATGTAGTAGTGAAGATTCTATCTACTTAAAATAGTTAAATAAATGTAACTCATATTAAAAAGAAAGTTTGATTATAATCTTCTTTTATGACATTCTACATAACTATTTTTAATATATATATATATATATATAATTTCTTATACTATATATCGATGTTAAATAAATAAGTAAATAAAAATTTATTCCATATTAATCTATTCCTTTCTAGCTTTTTATTTTTTCTTTACCGTGGATGCCCTTCAATCTAACAATATGATAATGGTTATATAGAAATCTTAATGCAATTATATTATAGTAGGTCAAATATTGTATGGTGATAAGTAGTTGTAAACTTTGTCCTTGTATGGGGCTAAGCTTATTATTTCACCCTCTAACAACAACTCTTTTTGTTGTTGGAACCTAACCATACCACTTTTTTTAGTAGACATCACAATGAAAATCCAACATTATAGTAGTGTATCCTAATATTACAACCAAAATTCCAAACTACATTTACAGTAAGTCTCAAATTTCACCACAACTATGTATAGGAAACCTCCATTGTCTTGATCTTAAACCTATAACAACAATTGTTGTCCATTCAGTTGCTTATCAAAATTGTCTTTTCCTTGGGTGGTATTCTACTAATATCGTCATTGGAAAAATTTAAGGTCGGGCATCACATTGATGGGAAATACTAAAGCATGCACTATCTGAAATTCAAAAAAAAAAATGTAACTCCGCCAAAACATCCACCTTATTGGCACTATTTTATGTACTTTCCTCATGCATTTCAGTAGCTACATGGTTATCATGCAAAGGTAAAGCTAACTCCAGCGAAATATATTTGTCTCCTTCATCATTGGCGGGAACTTGGCTGAAGTAATCATCTTCCTCTTCATATTCAAAGATGCTTTCAAAAGCAAGTCTCATTAAAACTAAACAAACTATGGTTGGACTGCTTCCATTCACACATAGATTTACATACTCCTACACAGGAATGATCTCAAGCTGCGTTTCACACGTAACCTACAAACAGACCGCCATTCCTAGTCGGACAATGATTTGAACGCTTTTAATTGGAAGAAACACTTCTGCTCATGTTACGCCAAAAAACGACTCATCAATACAAGCAGACGTCTTCTTTCTGAATGTCAGCACGGTTGTTCAACAAATTCACCTCTATATCGTTTCCATCAAATTCCGTGAATTCACCTCCGGATGGTCTCACAGATCTCCAAGCTCCTCAATGGCGGATCCTTTGTTGGGCGTCTCTATAGACAACGATCTCCTTCACCAACAGAACACACCAAAAGCCTCCACACGCAACAACTTCTCAACCGAAGGTTCGATCGATTCAGGCTTGTTCCAGCTATGTCAAACACAGTGTTGAAATAATCAAATATGATCGTGAAAAATAACAGAAATCAATCCGGATGGAAACCTGGCTAGTGATATGGAACACGCCCTATCACAGAAGAGAGATATAAAATATACTTGTAACTGAAACTCAAGAAACAACCTGTGGAGGCGAATTCCTTCTGCAGGTTTGACACATGGCGATGACGAAACAAAGACGCGTGGCATGATTTTATTCGGCAGAGGGACGACCAATTGGGAATTGTGCTTCTGGAGAATAAGGTAAAAATAAACGTGTCACGTCTTAATTTGACCGATGGACGACCAAAAATTTGACCAATGGTCGATGAAAGGTATAGGTTTTCTCAAACCCGACGTGAGAGAAACAACGCTTTCAGCGTAATTATTATACTATATCAAAGTTGAAAAAAAATTAATAATAATAATATTATTAAATTTCAATAATAATTATTATTATCAAAGGAAATAGTCAAAATTCTTTTGAATAAAATAATTTGAAAAAAATATAATAATAATGTTGTTATTATTATTATTGAAAACAAATTATAATTATTTTTAATAAATAATATTTTTTTCACAAAGAAAAAAAGCTGATTTTTATATTAGAGCAAAAGAGAGTATTTACAATATTTGTATGCATTTGTATACCGCTGGTTATACAGACCATAAACTGGTTCTGTAATTGTTTCCAAAAAACTTCAGACCTAAGGCCTGAAAACTTCTAGCTGACCAAAAAACTAGGTTGTGAATCAGCGAGAGAAGAGTTCCGTGTGAGCTTGTACTAAGCTCTGTGTATGGAAAAAATGAACGTTGTCGTGTTACTTTCAAAAAAGAGTGGAGAGCTCATAATGTTCAGTTGTCCAGTCTTGCAAAAAGGGCTTCTGCAAAAGGTCTATGGTAGAACTCATACACTTCCCCTTCCATGTTTTCATAAAATCTCCAGGTTCTGTGAGCCATCTTCAACCCTTCTTTTGAGAGGCGATCTGCTACTGCATTCATTTCCCTGTAGACATGGCGGCATGAAATGTGATAAAAAATTGTCCAAAGTCTGTTTACTTCTTCATAAAGGGTAGTAAGTGCAAAATTTCTACAATGCTAAACTTTGTTCACGCAATTTATAATGATGAGTGAGTCTCCAAAGATCTAAAGGTTTCTGCACCCTTTTTCTAGCGCAAAGTGTAGGAGGAGTTTTAGTGCCATAAGCTCCGCAGAGTTGTCTATGCCTGCTCCAAGACCCATTTGGATATGGAAGTGGTGGTTTTGGTTTAGGTGAAGGGTGGCACCATCCCCACAAACAAGATTATGTGAGGCTTCATCAAAGAAAGGCCAAGGCATAGTGTGGTCTACCTGTTTTGCTGTGATGATTCTTAGCGAAGGAGCATCCTTTGTTTATAGAAAATAGGATAGAATATCTAGTCCTAATAAATAATAATTATTATTAGACAATTATATATATATATATACATATATACATATATTATAAAAATAAAATAAAAGTTAAAGAAGATATTAGTAAAAAAACAATATTGAAGCAATATATATTGAATAAATTATGGATTCCATATATAAATATAAATTTTGGACTAAGTGTCCCTGATGCAAAATGGAATTTCAATATACATTTTTTAAGAATGGCAATCGCTCCTGCCCAATATGTGGTAAATATTTTATCATGAAAGATGAGCAAGGTAACTCATAGTTGCAATCACATAAACTTGAAAGCAAATTAAGATACTACAAGGAAAGCAATCAAAAATTACAATTTGTTCAAATGACAAGGAGAAGTATTTTAATGATTGAATAAATACCAAATTGAAAGATCGTATTCGGGAGTCCACCAAACAAACTAAGGAATTTGAAATTGCGAGAAATAAATTCGATAAGGAGACACAAGAACAAGATGAAGAGATCTCTCGTCTAAGAGATCATAATCATAAATTGCTGCTTCAAATCGAGATGGAAAAGGATAAAGTTCAATCTATTCAAAAGTTACAAGAGAAGATTCAAGCTCTCTAGCAAGATTCGAGAAGATTCGGAGTAATAACAATTTACTGGAGAACAAAGTAGCACAAATCTAGAAGGAAACATCTAGAATTTCTGGAAGACAGATTCAAGCTAAAGAAGAAGAAATAAACACAAATTCGTTCTTCACCACAGTTCAAAAGGAAGTCAATCCAGCAAAAAAAACAACAAAAACTTCTTATCGACACCCCAATTATAAACATCATTTTGACCAACGATAGAGTCAAAATGAACATGCACAAAAGGGTTATGTAGTCAAACACACAAGAACATCAAATCAACATACTAAGAAACAAACGAGAAGAACCACCACACAAAGCCATCAAATAGCTCTGATGAAGATAGATCTCAGATGGACCATATCAGCGACAATGTGACATTTATTCTTTGGCATTCGAAACTTGTAGCGTCTCATTTCATAAGTGTCACAAATACTAAAAGAAATAATCTAGAGATGTGGTTCAAGAAAAAAAATCAGACATGAGCCTTGTATTCTCTAAGCTTTGAAGACAAAGCTTCTCTAAGGGGAAGGAAATGTTATATAAAAAATAAAAATATACATAATATATATATATATATATATATATATATATATATATACTAATGATTAATTAATTAATTAAATCAAGAGACATGCCTCTTAGTAAAGGCACGATGAGATTATATAAGACCCATCATTGTAAATGTAATATCATCACTTATCTTATCAAATATATTTTATTATCCATACATGGATTATGTATTTTATTTACATTGGGTTTTCCCGTAAGAAACAGACTTTCTCTGCTCCAGGAGTGTGTAGGGAGGTTGTTTTGGGCGATGTTTGTGGGGGGAGACAAAACAGGGTCTAGATTTTTTAGGTTTAAAGCATTCATTGAAAGTTCTAGCAAAAGATTGTTTGAGAGAGTTTCAGAAATATTACCCGTGATATGATTTGTCTCGTGATGCAAGGGTGGTGTCGTTTCTTCTCACTATTCGGATATTTGTTTGTTCTGTTGGTTCTGAGGTCTGAATGGATTCATCCTCCTATCTGAAGGGTCTATCCATCCTTTGCCCCAGCTTTGTCTTGACGTCCTCGTTCGCCACTTCTGTCCTCGGCCTCCATATTTTTCTAGCTAGTTTTTTTATGAATCCCACATGGAAGTTCTTTGCTATGTGTCCAACTCCATGACACTTGTTGCATCTGAAGGGAATTCTTTCATAGTCTATTATTTTTATTCTGATGTCATTTCCCCTTATTAGGTTTAGAGACTCCCAAATATCTGTCTTGATATTGAGGGAGATGAGTATACGAGCCACTTTTTCACCGTGTGTTCTGAAATGAGATATCTCCATCCAGAAAAATCCCTAACACATTTTCGATATCCAAGAGCGAGTCCAAGTTCAAAAATTCCTAAGGGAGGTCAAGGAGGAGAACCCACACAGGTTGTGTATCCATTTTTTCACAATCAGCGTCAAAGAGTGGAGTCCATATTTTGAGCAGTATGGGTATGGACCCAAAGCTCCAATGTTTGTGTAAGATCTTGTCAACATTCGATGCACATTTAAATTTGAAACCGAACCATTTTTTGGTTAAAGAATTTGTATCCAGTTCGTAATGTAATATATTCTTCGAGTTGAGTTGGACCCATTCTTCCAAACCCTTGGGGCTAGGGTGTGTTGTTCAGTAATAAACACCCTTATAACCTAGGGTCTGGGGTTACCAACTTACTTCTAAAACTTGCAGACAATTAGCTTTAGTTAAGTACAGAATGGAAATAGGTAGAAATATTGGACTCTCCCGATTACTGATGGTTGATCCAAGCTTTATCTTCTTCCGCTCTGCTTCTCTCCAAAGCTTTCAGGGATGCACCTCCTTCACCTGCAAAGAGCAAATTCTCCAAGTACAATCTTATATATGTATATATAATAGGTTAGATAAACATAATATATAGTGCTTAATCAAATATATTCATGAAACCCTAATACATGAAAGAGACTCAACACAATATTGGAAGAAGAATTCTCTTTATTAACAATCAGTGAATGAGATAAGTGTACAACCCAACGCCTCAGACAAGGACTCCTCTACAACCAAAGGACTCTGAGTTTTGCTGCTCCAAGAATTCTGAAGATATACCACCAGCATAACTGTGCTCTCCAAAATTTATTCTCTTAATGCCCTCCCCAAGGCCTCTATTTATACTTTGGGAAATAGAGTAGTTTTGAAGGTCAAGGAGGTTGAGATGGTTGGGATAGTTGATGATTAAGGCCCAATTAATCTCCATTAATCATGATTTATATTTTTTAATGTCGAATGGAGATGTACATGAGTATTAATATGAGCAACCTGCATATCACGCGCAGGTCTCTTAAAGGAAACCCGCGTACAGATCTGTACACGGGTTGTAATGGAGATAGTCTCGTACAGTACACGAGTTGTCAACAAGGATAGTCATGTATGTATGTGAGTTTCAATGGAGATAGTCACATACACCAATCCATACTTAGAAAAATAATGTAGCAAGCTGGTTGAAAGGTAAATGTATCTCATGTCATGGTCATCTATAGTGTTTAGGCAAAATTCAATCCTAAAATGTCCTTTTGTGTACCAACATAATGAATTGTCAGCACTCGGATGGAGAAGTGTCATTTGGGTTGATATCAGATGCCCCCTAATGTGTGAGGTCAGAGGGAAGTGATGGCCGAAATACATTATAATCATTATCTTTGGAGAACTCAGAAGTCCAATGGAGCAGAGGTAGTACCTGAAACAAATACATAATAATGTCATATACAAAGTCATATATGAATATTCTATGTTCAACATACTGGAACACTAGATCCTTTACAATATTTGAGGACATCATATAGTACAGGTTCAAGAGCACGTATATTACAAAGGTGGATCGAAGCCACAATATACAATAATGATGAGTCTTCAAAAAATCTGGAAGCTATGTAAGTAACCACAACATAATCTTGCACAACTTAGTCCATGAATGTGAAACTAAGGTCTTCATAAACAATCCCAAAGAACTAGAACAATCCAAGCCATGTGAATAGATGTTATTGGAGTCAAACATGGATTGGATTCAACAGATTGTCAATCAATAGGTGATAATCAACAACTGAAGCAAAGGAATTCACCAATAATGAAAGTGAATCCTGAGGTACAATCATCAAAAATCTAGGTCTTTGTTGTCAGGAAGTGCTGATGCAGAACCATACTGTGATAAGGAAGGAAATAGATCCTCCAGCAGATCACAAGAGTGACCAGGAGCTGGCTAAAAGAAGGGAGACACAAGTAGTAACAGATACAACAATGATGGAATCAGGATATAGATCAGACACGGGGTTAAGTCCTTGAACAGTGAGCACGACACAGAGATGGCCCAAGGCAGCTTTTTAACTTTGCAGATAGAACAACTAAACTTATCTGTGATGTAGGAGACATGATCAGATTCCCCAGGTAAAACTAACAAGAGGAGGAGTAAGAAACTTGAAGTAATAGCTGAACTGAAAGTGAACACTGAGACATGAGTATCGAAAAAAACAAAGAGTGCTTTGTTCAAGGATGGCATGCTGCCACTAACTGAGAACCAAAAGAAAACTTCTTCCTTACCTTTGCTGTTAAATTTTAACAAGTCCAGGAAAGTCAACTCGGATCTCTCTTCATTTTTTAACAAGCTTGAAGAGAAGAGGGAATAATGCTTGATAGTGTCACTGATTCAAGGATTTTATGAGCCCAAACTAGTACATGCTCACTCGGTGTTTTCATGTTTAGAGAGTCTGAAAACTCCAAAGAAGAATCCAATGGGGTCCTTTTTCGTCCAATTTAGTCTCTTGAGTCCGGAAAAGTATAAAACATACCACATAAGAACTCTTTTAACTTCTGCAGAAGAAAAGGTGAACCCTTTTTACATAAGAACTCTTTTAACTTCTGTAGAAGAAAAGGTGAACCCTTTTCGTACTTAGTCAGGGAAGTCCAAAAAAGGTTAAATTACCACCTACCCAACGCTCCTTCGAGAGCAGCATATAGCTTGAGTTTTACGAGTGTGAAAGAAAGCAAGATCACTCGGAAAGATCCATTTGAGTATGAAAAATGGGGCTTACCACAATAAAATCGATGCTTTGTTCTTGGTTTTTAACGAGCATGACAAAGACACAAAGTACACTCGGAATCTTTTTCACGTTTAGGTCTAGAGCATGAAAAAGAGAAAACTGAGCTCATACCGGGTGTTCCTTTTCCGTAAATTTAGTCCCTTAGTTCTGGAAAAGTGATAAACCTGTACCTGAGAATACTCTTCCACATGATACTCTTAAACCTGTACCTATAAAGAGAGTGATCCTTTCTCGTATTATTCCACATGGTCCGAGAAAGAGATAACCTACCACCAATATGGATGCCCATTCACGTATTCTTAATGATCTTGAACGGAAAAGTTTACTCAGCAGTCAAGTCTATTTTTAAGGAGTTAGACCTGGGCCTAAAGAAAATCCATAAGGGCGGGGAATCCTATAAAAGGATAGCTTGTAAAAAGATACCAAAATGAGGCTCAATTTGGCATCAAAAATAGCTAAAAACATTCCCCTGAACTTAAGATAGTTGTAGCATGAGTATCGAAAGACAAAATAAGATCTAAATGAGGAAACTCATGGGAGGAAAGCCCTATCCAAGGAAGAACAATGGTAAAGACAAGGAGCTAATGGTTAAAAATACCATAGTCTGTGGTAAAAATGTTAATTCTAGGTTTAAGATGGAGTAAGTATAAATGCATAATTCATATGAAACGACAAAAAACCATCCTATATGAGCTAAAACACCTTAAAAACGATGATATACCTGTCACATGGAAGAAAATATATAGTATTAGTTTTTAAAAGTTATGAGCTATAGGGAAAAACCCACTTGAAAAATAA
The DNA here is from genome assembly GCA_001517045.1 of Pseudotsuga menziesii. NCBI lineage: Eukaryota > Viridiplantae > Streptophyta > Pinopsida > Pinales > Pinaceae > Pseudotsuga > Pseudotsuga menziesii. Next base: position 56,421 of record LPNX010287930.1, on the reverse strand, counting down.
ATTTTCTATAAATAGTTCAAAACATTAAAAAAAACTCACCATTTGGATTTTTAACCATAAGAATACAAGTTTATACCTCTACCTTCAATTGCTCGGTGTGGATGATTCGGTGGACCATTCCCAAAACCACAAGTGTCAGGTAAGACTACACTCCATGCTCTTTCTTTTGATCCAAGCATTTGTCAAAATTGAGCCCTAATTTCATGTTTTTGAACGCCTTCAAAAAAGAAACGTTGTGTACGCAGGTTTGGTATATTAAAAGTTGCGTACACGCGTTCTGTACACGGCTTTCCTGAAAGACAGTCGCGTACAGTACACAGCTTGCCTTAAAATACAGTCGTGTACATTGCGTGAGGTGAAAAAGAATATGTAGGGTAAAAAATTTCAAATTTTGTATGAATCTGATGGTTGGCAACTGCTTGGTTATTAGATTGAAAGATGGTGCTTGAGTGGAGGGAGTGAGAACATGAAGACATGGATCAAGAAGCTCTTGAAGATGCGCCCACAGTGCATATTTTATGTCAAAGTGGGTTACTGAATTTTTTCTATACCTCACCTATGCGGGCTAATGTCTGCCTCTTGGAGTTCTTGATAAATTATTGGGATCATGACTTGGGCATGTTTGAACTTCAAGGTAAGTCTTTGGAGATTACTTCTGAGGATGTCTATTTCATTGCTGGTTTATCATGATGGGGAGCTCCAATGAACTTAGAAGGCACCGACAGAGGCGATGACCCTCTAAGTGTACAAAACTATATTGATATATACTGCGAGCCAGACACGCAAAAGAGGGGTAGCTGCATCCCTATCGTTCACATTCGCAACTTTCCTTTACAGGTGTTGGCGAGCACTATAGTGAGGGTTGCAGGGTCATCATCACTCCACCTTGCAACCAGGAACCAAATGAGACTAGCAGTAGATTGTATGCAGGGAGCCCTATATGACTGGTGCTCGGGTGTGATCCCGATTATGAGAAAACAACTATCTGATTGCAAAGGAGGCAGGAGGAAGAATTTTGGGTATTCCAGCATACTAGTAGCCTTCTTCTTTGAGAGAGTGCTAGGATTGAGTCCTGCAGTGCCACTACCAGTTTGTTCTCCTCATCATCCTAGGCTGAGCAAGTGGGGAGATATTTTCATCCGCTAGGGAGGTGGTGGATCGGTGCAGAGTGTCTATGATGATGACTTCTACTTTTGGTGGGGGCGACAGTTTCAAGCTTTGGAACAGTTTCCATATGATGGAATGGATTTCCGTGGTGATGCTGACCTCGTACTCCCTGTAGGAGGAGCATGGGGAGATTTAGGTAATTTTTATTTTCAAAAATATTTAAATTTTTTTATGAATTTTTAAAATAGAGATATATACATATGTATAAAAGTTCTAATCCTTTTAACATGTCAAAATGCAGATATTGGACCAGTTCGCCCTAAAGGGCATCCACGCATATATGTACGTCCTATCTTGGGAGAAGACCAGGGCTTGATTAGGGTTCTCGAGGGGAAGCTGGCTAGGCTTACCCAAAGAGTACCTACCTTACGGATTGAGCACATCCCAGCCATCATGCAAGAGTTAGTATTTGGTGTACCGCCTTTCTGGATACGCCTTCTGAGGTGGGTAGCACAACAGTACTGGTATATATAGATGTTGTTGAGGCTGCTAAATCCTAAGAGGCTGAAGAAGCCAAAGTACAGGGTGACCGGGGGGACTAGGGTGGTCAAGCTTAGACCTAGGGGCATTTTGATGGACTTAGATCCATATTTTGTATTTTTTTGTATATTATACACTTATGACTGGATCTGAGGATCAGAGAATCGACCTATCTATATATATATATATATTTCGGTTTATTTACAAATGTTTTTTATGTGTTTGTTGTATACTTTTATGTAAGATGTGTTAAATGCCAATCCAAGATGTAATTAGTGTATGCATAAGTTAATGCATTTTGATTCCTTGGAATATGATTGAATGTAATGAACTCAAATTTCTTTCCAATAACCTAACTTGCATAAAATGACACAGTAGAATAGGGTTCTGCACCTGATAAGCCCAATTGAGTTGGGAAACCACCAGTTGAGAGTCCAGTCAGACTTCTAGCTGAGTGATACCATGTGACAAAGCATCCCATAGAAGCTCAATGATAGCCCTATATTCAACCACATTATTGGAAGTAGGACTTAAGCAAGCGCCTCCTGAGGCAACTAACTGTCCTGAGGGCGAATAAATGACCCATGCAACTGAAGCTAAATTACAAGTGTGGCAATTGGTGCCATCAGTGAAACCTATGAACCTCTCGAAAGACATCTGAAACAACCAGCAAATGTTATATAAAAAAAACAAACCAACAATCTAGTATACAAAAAAATACATACAATAAAACACAAGAAAAAGTGCTAAGCCTAAGCATAGTACTTTTTCAGGTAGAGCCCATTTCTAGGCTTAGCCAGCTTATTCCCATCGAAATCTATCAATTCATATGCACCCTTCTTTAACACTTTCGACACGATATAAGGTCCTAACCACATAGACCTGAACTTTCCTGCCCCCAGGGGTTCTTTGTCTTGGTCCCCGAGCAAAAGAAGTCCCCCCTCAGAAAAAATTCGAGACTTGACCGATTTATCATATTTCTTTTTTACCCTATTTTTATGAGCTTGGTTTGCTGTCAACGCATCTCTACACTGTTCATCAAGGTGTTCTAAATGTAATAGATGTTCTTCAAGATCAGTCATATCAGGTAACACATGAATAGCAATTCTTAAATACAATATTTCACTTTCAATCGGGGTAACAACTTCCAATCCATGGATGAGTTGGAAAGGCGAAAATCCCGTAGCACTTTCTACATTAGTTCGATATGCCCAAAGTGCAGGATATAGCATGATATGCCAGTTGGAATGGGATGCATTAATAGTACATTTGAGGATAGTCTTCAAAGTTTTATTAACAGCCTTGACCTGACCATTTGCTTGAGGATAGAACGAAGATGAATGTTCTTGTCTAAATCCTAGCATAATGGTCAGTTCAGTCTTCATGCTATTTTGAAAATGATTGCCATGGTTAGTGATAATCACCTTGGGTATACTGAATAGTGTTATAATTTGATTGAACACGAAGAAAGCTGTAGTTTCCATGTCAGCTTTAAAGGTGGGCATTGACTCTTCCCATTTCGTAAAATAGTCCACAGCAACAATGATATATTTGTGCCCCCCAGCCAAGGCTGGGTTACACGTCACATAATCAATCCCCCATTTCATGGAGGGGCCCACTAAGATGACGGGAAATAATGGAGCGGGATGTGACCGCATTTTTCTGGTGTAAAGCTGGCAAGGATGACAGCGCTTCACTGCTTCCACACAATCTTTGAAGACTGTGGACTAGAAATAACTGACATGTAATATCGTCTGGGCTGTTGCTAACCCAGATAAATGACCCTACATGCTCCACTATGTTCATCATTTAAGACAATCTCTGCTTCCTCATGGGTAGGAAATTGACGCAAAATGGAATCTACCCCCCTACGATATAAAGTATCTCCTATGATGAGGTAGTTTTTGGCATGTAGGCATAGTTTACGTTGTTCTTCCCGAAAGAAATATGCAGGACACTTCAAAGTTTGGAGATAGATAAGTATATCTCCATACCAAGGGTCAGAGGTGGAAATAAAAAAGATGTGCTCATCTTGGAATGAGCCTTCTTCGATAACTACATCTTCTTCTACTAGAAATTCTGCAATAAGCTTAGCAAAAACTAAAGTTTTTTTGGATTTGGCGGACTGAAAACACAAGTCAAACTCTTGGAGAATGACTATCCAGTTGTTGAATTTTCCTCCAACTATCCATCGAGACAAAACATATTGAAAAGGATTAACATCTGCCACTACCATTGTAGTCCTTAGTAAGATGTAGTGATGTAACCTTTGAACAGCATAAACAGCTGCTAAGGACAACTTCTCGACGTGGGAGTACCTAAGTTCAAGTCCGGCTAAAGCACGACTAAGATAGTAAATGACATGCTCTTGGAGCTTATCATCCTCCTGGAGTAGGAATACCCCTATAGTCGACTCAGACGCGGCCAGATACAATATAAAACCCCTAGAGTAATCTGGCGGACACAATAATGGTGCCGACAACAAAGATTTTTTCAATGCCTCGAATGCGAGTTGTGCAGTTTCATCCCATACAAATGGGGCATCCTGTTTTAGCAAGTTCATGAAACCCTTAGTAATCTTGGCATAGTTTACAATGAAACGTCGAAGAAAATTGGACTTCCCCTGTAGGCTCTGAAGCTGCCTGATAGAACGAGGAGGAGGCAGATTTACAATGGCCTCAACTTTTAACAGATCCATTTGAATGCCTCTGTTAGAAACAATGAATACGAGCAGTCTCCCTGACTTGACACAGAACACACACTTGTGGGGATTCAAGTGAATTTTATAGTATCTGCATCGTCCAAATATCAAATGCAAGTGATCTGGATAGTCAATCTTCTTACAAGAATGTGCAGGCAGATCATCAATGTAGGGTTCGACAATGGCTTTAATATCATGAAAGGAAAAATTCATTGCCCGCTGAAAGGTAGCCCCAACATTTTTCAATCTGAAGGGCATTTTCTTGTACGTGAAGGTACCCCAAGGAAAAATGAAAGATGTTTTATGTTGGTATTTTAGTTTAATTTGAATTTGATTGTATCCGGAGAAACCATCCATAAACAAAAAAACTTCACTTCCCGTGCAAGCATCAATAATTTGATCTATAAATGGTGTGGGATAGTTGTCCTTAGGACAGGCTTTGTTTAAATCTCTAAAGTCAGTACAGACGCATATAGTCCCTTGCTTTTTATCAACAAGAATAGGGTTAGATACCCATTCCATCAAAGCTATGGGATAAATAAAATCGGCTTTCAACAGTTGTTCCACTTCAGCCTTCACTGTCGCCACTTTACGTGGGTTAACAGGTCTCAACTTTTTCCGAACATGTTTAGTGTCAGGGTATGTTCGGATCTCATGCTCGACTATAGATGGATCAATTCCTGGAATCTCCTCATATGACTAGGCAAAAACTTCATGGAATTCCTTAAACAAGGATGTATAGATCACAAACTCCTCAGGAGAGCATTTTACGTCGATATGTATATTTTCCACAACATCAGGATTTACAGAGATGCTGATAGGGATGGTAGTAGAAATCTTTGCCATATTCCCCTCAGCAAACATTCCTTTCCTTGGTAAGGGATTAACGAGCATATCAACATCGTTGTCCAGTCTCACATGAAACTCTTGATTCTCTATCCTACTTAATCCTGGAAGAAAATAGGATCAATGGTGAAGATATTTGTAGATCTTATCTCGTCCATACCTGGCTTCCAGAATGGCTTCATTTGAAGGTAAAACCATATCTAAGCAATATGTAGAATGCAAAGAGTTTTCTACCCAAGTAGGCAAATAGACTTCTTCCAGTTCCTCTGAGACTGTGAGTGGAACCAAAATGGGATCAACAATGGTTTGGGTGGTAGCTTGATAAACTACCTCCACTACTGATAAGGGCACTTCAAGTTCATGGTGGGAAGGGAGAACCCAAGGATCAGTCCTATCAACAACCATGGCTATGGAATTTCCCACACTAGTAGAACCTATATAATTAATCAGAGCTGGAAGATCAAATGTGCCCATCAATGATGCATACATTCTAGCCCCTAAGCTCTCTACAACAGGTTTGGATTGATCAACCAATGGTATAGTGGACTCATTAGATTCCATGCGGCCTTTTGAAGTAAAATTGAGTTGGTAAACAGTAACCAACTTCCCTTCATGTGGAAACACTACCACCCGAAAAATGACCGATGCTATAGAGAACATGGCATAAGTCCAGCTTCTTCCCAAGAGAAAATTATAGTCCAAAGGTGCATCAATCACCTCCTCCTCAATAGACACCACTTTCCCTTCCATCTTAATTTCAAAAGCTGGTAGGATACCATGCGGACAGAATGACCTTCTGTCGAAAGCAGTAAGCAGGGTGTTTGACGGGACCAGCTCTGGGGATCCAAGAGCTTTCCAACACGACAAGGACATAACACATGTCGAAGCACCCTCATCGACAACCACCCTTCGAATGGTCATTCCACCATGGATGACATCTATAGACAAGGCTACATGATAAGGTAGGCAAATTTTGACATCAGACAAGTTAAATTTCGCCATGAGACTCAATGAGTCCATACTACCTAAAGCTGCTAAGAGTGCATCCCGTTAGGCGAGACAACTCTGTAACACTTCTAAAGCCGACATTGCACAAGGTGTCTAGGCTAAGTCTTCAACTATGGATTAGTTTGCTACAGCCCTAGCATTAGGATTATGCAAAGACTTCTTAAAGACACATTTCGGTATCTTGGGCATAATTTCGGCAAGTTTCTCAATCGTGAGAGGGTTATAAGTTTTACCTATGGACTTACCCTTCTCCGAGGTCTCTTTTTCATAGTTCTTATTCCTGGTCTATAGTAAAGTTTAAGATCGAACCATGTTGATATAATTGGGGTCAGGGGCATTTGGGGTGCCCCCTACTGCATTTGAATCTGAAGTAGAATTCTATCCCTGGGGAAACGGATCCTTCAGGAAAGCCAGTTGTTGAGATTTTGACAACTTCTAAGCTTGTTCCATAAGGGGACAAAGATGGGTGAGATGATCTTCATGGCACAACTTACATGGGAATTTCACTTTCTTCTTTTTTTATTGCCCCCATCAACATTATTTGCGGGTTTCTGCTTGTATTGATTTCCCTCCCCTTTCTTTCCTCTCTTCTTTTTTCCACTAGGCTGTTGATTTCTCTTCTAAGAGGTTTGTGCAAAAACATTTGCATTTTGGGGTGAGGGGGCAACATTTTCTGCCTCCACCGTAGAATGTTTGATGGACAACTGATGGAGCTGTTTGGCCAAAGATTCTACAGTGGGAGAATTAACAGAACCAACCACACCATCGGCATGGGGTCCAGCCTTAGGTTTCTCTACATCATGTGTTGGCCTCAATGCCTCAGGGATAATCTCATATAAGATCCTAGACTGAGAATATATCAAATCAAGTTTATGTGCCCTGAGGATAGCTTCTTCCTCATTCGCCACTCCTAAAGTAGATACTTCCTTTGATATATAAGGCAATAGGGATTTAAGGAACCATTCTAATAAGAACTCAGGAGGAATGGTGGCTTTAATAAGGCTCTTCCGCCTCCTCCCACTTTTGGATGTGATCTGAGATATGGGTGGCCTTATTCTACCGAAAGGTAGACAACAAGTCCATTCTGAAATCATATCGGACAGGAAGCTGGAAGTGACTAAGGAATGTGTTAGCCAAGTCCCAAAAACTGCTGAATGCAGCAAAAGGAAACTTAATGTACCATTTTGCTGCAATACTCGTCAAGGTTCTTTGGAACATCCTCAACCGAACTAAATCTTCATTCAGTGAGTTGGAAGAGCACCATAAATGGAAAGTGGTGGCATGAGCCCCAAGATATTCACCAACTTTGCCTTCAAATTTTGGGATGTCCGAGGACAACTCAGTAGGTACAAATGGCCAGGAGGGATCATGCCTCACCGGGTCATTCATCAGTTTAGACAAATCTGGCAAGTTTAACATTGCCAGAAAAGGAAGTTTAGGTCTAACCAGAGCACTAAAAGTACCAGTTTGGGGATTAGAGGGACCTGCCCCCATGTTCCCATATGTGAAGGTGGGGTTGCCCCCTCCCACCGATTGTGAAGTGGATGGGTTGCTTTGAAAAGGGTTCCATCCATAAGCCACAGGATTGTTTGTGTAAGGTGTAGTATAAGAGGTTCTGGCTTCCCCAGTCGAAATTGGGGTTTGAAATATAGGAGCGGGTATCCCTATGCTAAAAAGAGAAAAGGGAGAGCTCGTGAATGGAGTAGAAACCGGGGTTTGGAAACCCTAACCATAAGGGTTGGTGTTTCCAAACTGCACCCCTACATATGAGGGTGTTGGGCCTATGTATGGAGTGGATGGGGGAATGTTCCCTCCATTCCAAGGAAATCCTTGGACAAAAGCTGAGGATCCTATAGGACCACTCTAGGCAGTGTGTGCAAAGGAGGTAGGTACAGCAGGTACACTAGGAATCCCAGTGACCATCCCACCATAAGCACCTACTATACTTGTGGGAGTCAGTGGTTAAACCACTCCGCTCGCTGGAGTTAAGGGCATAGTAGGTATGTTTGTTCTAGGGGTACCGACTGGGGGAGGTATCACCCCTTCAGCCGGAGCGGCTAAGGTGAAGGTAAAATAACTTTCTCCTGTGGTAGACATTATCCTGCCCACAGGGACACCATTCATGGGTGGATCAAAAGGAAGAACCTGAATGATCACATGATCGTTTAAGTCAGCTAAAGGTGTAATAAAATTCCTTCCAAACTCGTCAGCCTGCAAGTCTTCTATCTCAATTGTGTTTAAATTAAGATGGTTTTCCCTAAGTTCTGGTTCACCAAGAACTTCACTGACTCCTATCGGTTCAAATGAACCATCTGTGTCCAATCTCTGCCTTTGAGGGGGAGGTGGAGGTTCCAATGTGATAAGAGGAGGAAGGTTTTGCAACCTTCATGACCTTCTGATAGGTTGGTCCTCTACGATTGTAAATTTTACTTTTCAAACCCTAAGGTCAGCTAAACACAGACAAACCACTGAGCAATCACCATGAAAATTCCTAAAGTATCAACAGTCAGAAAGGGTAAAAGATATGCTTTCCTGAAGAAAGCTGAAAGACAGTTTCTTGGCGTCCTTGAAGAGTTTCTTAGGCACAAGTGGAGGAATCATCCATCGCCCTCCTACACTTTCAACAAGGTTTACCTTCCAAGCCCATCCAAGGTGAACCAGAAATAGCCTTCCTGTTTACATGTGCATGAACCCTAGATGTCAAGAGACTAGAGGCTACCTTAACTATACCAACAGTCTGGGGGGACAGTCGCAAGCCTGATTCATATGCATGGGCAGGGTAGCTAAGCCCAAAACTTTGTCTAGGACAGAATCCCCAGATGCATAAAAAATTTGGTTTACATTTCGACAAGGAATCAGAGGGTTATCTCCTCAGTCCAATGCCTCCATGCGGCCTTGTGCTTAACTCCCATTTGAGAGGAGCTTCCCAGATACTATCAATAAAGAGAAGGATTTACCTATCAATTGGCCCACTATGTCTGAATTTAAATACTTACGAGGAGTTTACACTTCCTATCCCACAATTCTATCCTAAACTAGTAGGTGTATGGCCCTATAAAACAAAAATTACTAATAAATTTTAATTATAGTGTTCATTTTGAGGGCTATTTTTTACTAAGAAGGCAAGCGGAGTGAAAGACTATGATGTTATTGACTTGATAAGAAATGTAAAAATAATAGGTGTATAAATCAATTTCAAAGCAAATGATCACTACTTAAAATAAGCTTCTCTTTTCTTTCTTTTTTTTGTAAATATAAACTGATGAAAATGCAACTAATAAAGAGAAAACTAAGACTATATTTTTGTAATTTTTAAGATTTTATTTAAAAACTGAAAATAAAACTACTATATGCAAATCAAATGCAAAAGTTTCTAATGTATTCTTTTCACTTTTGAAATTCCTCAAAAACTACTATGCACCTAAATGCAAAATTCTCGAGCATGCTTGAATAAATTAACTGTATAAAGTAAGCAAAATGAAATAAATCAGATTCATAAAACCAAAGATCAACCACCTAAGGAAGACGTGGAACACACCCAGCTGGGAAGATACAATGAATAGAGATCAATGAAATCAATCAAAGGAAAGTGACAAACCAACACTATTAAAAAATAGAATGGTATATACGGTATCTAGAACCCTGATCACTGATTTAGACAACCAGCACTTGGGCCTATTACCCAACAGGCAAATCCACTTCAAAATGCTAACAGAAAAACAATCCAAACAATAAAACCCAAGGGATTAACTAGAAAGCACAAAGTATGGTTAACAGGGTCATCAAACTTACAGTGCAATTCCAATACTGAAGACCACTAAGCAAGACAAAATCCACAGAAGGACAGGGACAAGCAAACCCTAACCCAAAAAATTTATTGCTCAGGATTGTACACGGCTGTGTACAAGAGCAAACCGTGTACTGTACGCGACTATGCAATAGTGCAACCCACATACACAGACCTCTGTACGCGACTGTGTAAGACAGCAACCCGCGTATAGGAGTTAAATTTTTCAAAAAAAGAAAAATTATAAAGGAATTCAAAGCACCACTACAAGTCTGAACCAAGACAAAACACCACACACTGAATGGAGATAGTCGTGTATAGTACAAGAGTTGTCAACAAGGATAGTCATGTATGTACATGAGTTTCAATGGAGATAGTCGCGCACGCCAATCCATACTTAGAAAAATAATGTAGCAAGCTAGTTGAAAGGTAAATGTATCTCATGTCATGCCGATTTATAGTGTTTAGGCTAACTTCAATCCTGAAATGTCTTTTTGTGTACCAACATAATGAATTGTCGGCACTCGAATGGAGAAGTGCTATTTGGGTTGATAATAGGGTGACACCCCTTGATCTTTCCAACTAGGGAAGTCTCTTCCATTTCCCCTGCCTATCCAATTTAAACATTAACCCCACAGATGAGGTTTATAGGCCCTTTTGTGATGTTTATGCACTTATTCTTCCCCTTTTTATGGGGGATCATTTCAAACTCTTCTTTGTTTTCCTACAAACCCTCCTTGTCACCTCTTCTACTCTTATTTGAATCTGAAGCGTTTGGATTCCATTGCAAATCCACTGGTCTAAGGATGTATGCTATAAACCCTTCTATGTTGTGATTCTCTTCTCCATCTGCTGAGATGTGGTTAGAGGGTTCAGTAAGTTCAAGAAGGCAGTCAAGCCATCTCGTTTCTAAAAGTTCGAATCCCGTGAGCAACGTTGGTTCCAAAGGAGGGGTCGGATCCGGGGTAGGTTTTTCAGGTAATTTTGTATGCAAAATGGTGGACTCTGTTTGAAACTTAAACCCTAGATTAGCTTCGATCATTGTGGGAAACAACGTTTAGGGATTTCCACCAAGTAGCGGGTCTATCAGACTAACTTCTCATGGTAGCAGTGGAGGTTCTGCAGTTTCCTACGACGGGTAAGTCGTCATCAAGTTGTTGATTGCAAGTTCCATTGAACTGGCAGTAACAATTGCGGTCACAGCTGACGTAATAGTAGGAGAAAGCATGGTAGGGTTTGTGAAACAAACAATGCTTGACGCCAGTGAGAAAAAAGCATTTACCCCCTACCACAGATCATCAGAATAATCCATGTATTTGTCCTCTATGTATGCCATTTGTCCTCCAATTTCTTCCCAAGCAAAGATCCACAAAGTGTAGAGCCAGTGGTTTTCAAGGGAGAAGTCCCTCAAAGTTTGGAAGAAAGTTGTCTCGCTAACAATGAGCCCAAATAAAAACAAATTTATATATTTCAGTAAATTTAAATTTAAATATAAATATATTTAAAATTTTGATAAAACTTATATAACTTTATTAAAATGATGTGAAATGTTAATAAAATTGTCCATAAAGAAAACAATAACCTACATTCAACATAACTACATGTGATTTAACATTTTATTGCATTATAGTAAATGAGATTTAAAATTTTGAAACTAATATCGTTACATTGTTTATAATTATATGTGATTTATGGTTGTATTATGTTAATGAGAAAATGTATGGTTGTATTGTGTTAAAAGAAAAAATGAAAATGAAGTTTAAAATTTGAAATTAATATTAACACTATGTTATATTAAAATCAAAACAAAATATTTAAAAAATAAATAATACTAATAATTTTAAGTTATAACATTAATTTTATATTTTTTTTTAAATGTTGAAATATATTTCAATTAGGTTTTATTGAATATTTACTCATATTTTAATCAAGATTATAAAGTGTTACATTACCAAAAATAAAAAAAATAATTAATTATTTTTATATAAGCTTATAAAATACATAATTATAAAAAGTAATCCAAAAAAATTCATAACATCTATACAATTAAAAATTAAAACTTGAACTCTAATTTATAAAGAAAAAAATAATGAGATTATATAATAATAATAAACTACATCAAGAAATTAGAATCTTCATAAATCCAAATTTAAAATAAATATATTAACAATTATTTATCTATTATAATGTATAATTTATTTCTTTTATACATGAGTAGGTCTTCATCTTCGTAATTTAAAGTTAAAAATATACTCACCATTGTATTGCTGCATATACATACTTAGCATTGCTCGTAAAAAGCTTTGAAATACCCACACACATATCTAATTGATATATGAAATATTACCTTCTTTATTTTTTATAAATATTGGTATTTGAATGCATTCAAGCTCAATGACAAATGATATATGGTTGTGATGCTTTATATCTAGTGATATACTAGAAAACAAAGTTGGAGTTGGCAATATACGGCCAGCACGATTTAAAATGAAAAAGTGTTTGCATGTTACATTATCTATACAATTGCCTTGTATAGTTGGTCTTTTAAAGCTAGGGAAAAGGCTCGGAACATTTGGGGGTTGAGGTCAAGAGTCAGCGGTGAGGTTTGGTAGTTGCCTTGGCGGAAGTCAGGTTTAGATTCCTGCAAAGAGATGTAGGAAAGCATATTGTACCCAGAAAAAACCTATACAAATGCTGTGGTGTGGTGTGGCAATACTCTAGTTCATTATGTCCTGGCCAACATTAAGGCTGGTCCTAACGTATGAGTTTGGTATCCAGGTGGTACAGTTGACATAGCTATAGTTTGGAGAGGTTGTCACAGTTAAAAAAAAAAGAACTCTGAACATTTTGAAAATGTTGAATGTGAGTCTTGAAACATGAAATTCAATTGAAATGTTCGATGGGGAAATAGGGCTTTACCGTAGTTTCCTTGCGATTCTAGGCTTATGGATGACTACACTTAGCCACCCTGAACAAAATCCTAATAATTCAACCTTGAACTCTATTCTGCTGATCTAGATTGAACAGTCCAAAATTGGCACAAATTTCCAAAGGCTAATGCCCTAGTTTATTAGCAATACCACTCATTTCTCGAGCTCGATCGGTCTAACATGTTCATGGAGTTTGAAGACCAAGTTTGGCCAAACCCTAACCTGTATTGCATGGCCAACCCTAACCTGTATTGCATGTTTACCATCAGTAACCTATATTGCATGATGTTTATGGTATTAGTGGTAGCGCCCTAGGTTTTTTTGTACTTACACTTGCAATTGATTATTTGGAGGCTGATTTTTCTCGTATGGCTTGAGCCATCCTCTGTTCGTTTTATGAGATTTTGGGTAGTGAAATAATAGGTCATGCGTTGTGACGTGACCAAACTTTCATTGCATGCACTGTTGCATTATTGTGGCTATCAGTTGAAGCATTCTACTCTGAGCTTGCGCGTGTAGTTCTGGTTTCTAATGGATGTTGAGACTGTTGAAGAGTATGCTACAGTTATAATTAATTAGTTATGCAAACCCTTATCTCTCTCTACAGGGATTGAAGATTAAAGTTGTTGTCCATAAACTTTGTCGTTCAAATCTATATATCAACCCAATAATCTGTAGATTATTGGCAATCGGTACAGGAGATAAGCCTTGCTGGAAATTTTGTGGGTGGCCAGGCCAGAAATTGGTGTATCTAGCGATGGAAATTTCATGCAAGCCAGAAATCTTATCAAAAACAGAACTTTATTTACGTTGTCAAGATAGCTATCTCTACATAGGATGAAGGGAAATTGTTATCTGTCAAATTAGCTGGAGTTGCTGTGGAGTTGTTGTGAGAAATCTTTGTGCCACTTAGTTCTATTTAAAAAATAGAGTATGTATATATAATCTTGCCCAATAAGAAATAGATATGTGAAGAGACATTGTTGTTGTAATTGATGATAACAATAAAACTAAGATAACTTACTATTTTGAATAGTCAAGTTTATTTTTGCTATGAAGGAATCAAGTTATTGTCCAAGTAATTGGGAGTTGTGGTCTAGAGAAGGATCCCTCACTAGTTGTTGAGGTTACCATGTGGATTGTCCAATAATTTACTTTGGTAGATCTATGATTAGAGAGTACCCCCAGGTGGAATCAAGAATTCTACCTTTAGGAGGGTGATGAGACAACATGCATGATGGAGTACCTACAAGAGTCTGAATATGCAACTTTTTATTTTAAGTTTTTTTTTTATGGTAGCATTAACAGAGTGTGTTGAAGATTAAGGCTTCAATTGATCAAATAATAGTTTAGTTTGGTTATGTTACAGTTATAATCAATTAGTTATGCAAACTGTTATCCAATGTATTGTAATGAAATAAATAAATGTTGGCTTCAATATAATTATTGCACTCTCCAATTAATAAAATATCTTGTTTATTTTTTACTTTTTTATTTTAATCTTGGTGTTGATGATTTATTAACAGAGACTGTAAACTCCTAATGTGTAGAATCAAAGCCTTATGGGGAGCTAAGACCCTACCATTTTCCATTTTCCTGTACTTTGTAATGGTGATTGTAGTTGTAGTTGAAGGATCTGTGCATACCCTTTCCCAATTTATGCATTCATAGCCACATTCCCTTCCTTGCAAAAAGGGAAAACCCTATTTGCAGAATTATATTCGTGGAGTTATCATACTATGTTGTAAATGAAATGCAGAAGCTAAGCCAAAAGCTTGAATTCTTGCATTCTTAGCCATGTATTTGCATGGTTTGAAGACAATATATACTATATAGCATTGGAAGGATTATTTAGACTTGGAAGATAGCATGCAATTGTATCAATTAACTTAGGTTTAGACCTGGATCTATGTCGATGTGATTGCATGAAGTGATTTCAATGAACATAGTTTTAGACCTAGAAGTATGTCGATGTGATTTCCATGAACTTAGTTCTCGACCGGCATGTGTGCATGTTGAAGCACCACTGGAGTTGTATTTTGAATGGTAGTCTGTTTAATGTATTGACAATCAATGGTAAAACCAGCTGCTTCAATTGACTTATTATTAAAACCCTAAGGTTCTACCACACACACAATATTGTTGGTTTTGTGGTGGATTGTTGGTGATGGTTTGATGACGGTTGTGACAATTGTTTGATCAACAGATTTGTTGGAATCTATTGGTGTTTATATTGTTTATGTAGTAGGCATGATTCTACGCTTAATAGCAGAATTGGGGCCACGACAGTGAGTTGCAGTTTTGTATTCTTGGGTTTAATACTCGTATTTGTAAATGTATGAATGTTTGAAGATAATTGACAATGTTAGTGTTGGTTAGAATCATTATTTCAGTTTGTCGCAATGTTCGTTGGAGTTGAATTAGTCAAAGTTATAATTATTTAATAGTGTTAATGTGGTTATGGTCAATATGGATTAATAGTGTGTACCTTTCCCATATTTGTAGGCCAACTGGTTGGCGAACAAGTGGATTAAACCTAGATCCATAGCTTGACCATGTACATCAACTCACATCCTAAAGGCATAGTACTTGAATGGTGACAGAAGTCAGAGTATAAAATGACGCTCTGTGATCAAAAAACTGGTATACATATAGAGAACATATAGGACTAGTGCATGACTATTTTTCCAATAATAAAAATAATTTATTTTTTTAATTATCTAAGAGATCAAAAAAAAATTAATTTTTTTTTAATAATCTAAGAGATCAAACCTCTAAAATGGTACGTCAATTATGGGTGCAGAGTTTGAATGTCTTAATGCAATTATTTGGAAATGGGTTTTTTATAGCATGTAGAGGTTGGTGTTCTTTAGTGCACCATACAATTTCTTTTTTAAATGGTTGAGAAACGAAAGAGATATGGATGAAACACTAATAGTGTGTTTTTTGAGTTGAGGAGTGATGACAGAAGATAAATAAGAAAAAAATAGAAAAAATTATGTATTCTTGTTAAAATTTACATATTTAGAATCTGCAAAAAAAACATATATGTTTCTAAAATCTCATAAAAAATGGAGGCGTGCAGCATAATCAGACGGACCACTAAACATGAGCATATTGAAAATTTGGATATAATGTTGAATTAGCCATAATTTATCATACTCCAAGGCATAGGCATGTTGAATCCGAAGCAAAGTACGAAGCAGCCACATAAGGATAAGAATTCCATGAAAGCATGGGTGGAGGCTCAGCCTTATCATTTGGAGGGAATATATTTTTGAATTTAAACAAAACGCAAGTACTATTTAGTAAATAAAAACGAAAGCGCATTTTAGATAAGCAAAATGGGAGCGTGTTTTAGCTAATAAAAATGGGGGCGCGTTTTATTTAGAATTACGGCAGCACATTTTTAAATACTACAATGAGTGCTTGTTTTTTCAATTATACCAATAATTTTATTATTTTATGTCCCCCTGACTCCCCCCTTCCCCCTAACTCATACTAATCCCCCCTCCTCTCTCTTCCTAACACCCCACCGCCCTAAACCTCCCTTCCCCCCTCTCTCTCTCTCTTCCTCTCT
Source organism: Pseudotsuga menziesii (assembly GCA_001517045.1). Taxonomy (NCBI): domain Eukaryota; kingdom Viridiplantae; phylum Streptophyta; class Pinopsida; order Pinales; family Pinaceae; genus Pseudotsuga; species Pseudotsuga menziesii. The sequence continues at coordinate 39,922 of LPNX010287930.1, read as the reverse complement.
CACACACAAAAGCATCCCCCTAGCACCTCTCTCTCACTCCTAACACCTAAAACCTCTCTCTCCACTCTTTCTTGCTCCCCAACTCATCTAAATACACTTAGCACCCACCCCACTATCTATTCCCCAACCCTCTCTCTCTCACACACACAGACACCCACATCACACATCCATGGGTCACCCCCTATGAATAACATTCCCCCTCTTACCCCCAATTCTCACTAATCCCCAATCCTCCTCTCCCTATCTCTAACTCCCCTCCTTCTCCTACCTCTCTCCCCCCTACATCAACATCATTAACATCATCAGCATCATCATCGTCGTCGTCGTCGTCGTCAGCATCATCATCATCATCATCATCACCATCATCATCACCATCGTCCTCATCATCATTCATCATCATCATCATCATCATCATCACCATCATGATCATCGATCATTGTTTTCATCATCATCATTGTTGTTTTCATCATCATCATCATCTTCATCATCACCATCCTCAACATCATCTTCATCATTGTAGACATTATCCTCATCACCATATTCATAATCATAATCTTCATCGTCGTCGTCGTCATCATCATCATCATCATCATCATCATTGCCATCATCATCACCATTGTCATCATCCTCATCCTCATCCTCATCATCATCATAAACATCTTCATCTTCATCTTCATCTTCATCTTCATAATCATCATCTTCATCATCATCATCATCATCATCATCATCATAAACATCTTCATCATTCCCGACTTCATCATCATAAACATTGTCACCATCCCCGAATTCATCATCATCACCATCACCATCATCATCGATCATCATCATCAACATCTCCATGATCATCATGATCATCTTCATCATCTTCATCTTCATCATCATCATCATCATCATCATCATCATCTTCATCATCATCATCACCATCGTCATCGTCATCATCATCATCATCATCGTCGTCGCCATCATCATCACCATTGTCACCATCCTCATCCTCATCATCATGATCATCATCATAAACATCTTCATCTCCATCATCATCATCATCATCATCATCATCACCATCATCACCGTCCTCATCCTCATTATCACCATCATCATAAACATCCCCATCATCAGCTTCATCTTCATCATCATCATCATCATCAACATGATCATCATCATCAACATCAACATCATCAACATCATCATCAACATCATCATAATCATCATCATCATCATCATACACACACACAAATCCCTATGTCAGACCTTACCACTAGCACCCCCTACCCTATCTCTCTAGCACACACACACCCTTACCACTAGCACCCCTTAACCTATCTCTCTGACACACACACACACACACATTCGTATGTCTCCCATTACCACTAACACCCCCTAACCTATCTCTCACACACACACATATCCCCATGTATCCCCTTGTTACACACCCCTAGAGTTGTAAAACAATATAGTTAGGTTGAAGAAAGGGGGATGTTAAGGCGCAAAGACTAAGGGAGTGCTTGTTAATTCCCCCTAAACCTTGAATGCTCCCTTAGCCATGCAACTACCTTATGAGCATTCTCCAAAATTCTATTAGAGTAAAACGTGCATTTTATGTATCCAAAACGCACCCCCGTTTTTGTAAACAATAACGCATGCGCGTTTATCTTTTGTATAAACAGTAGCAGTCATTGTCCGAGAAACACTCTAAACAAATTTTCGCAGGTTTGACAATCCGCGCACAAATTCAGGTTACAGATAGTGTGTGAACATTATCTTCTTCACCATATTTTCACACAATCTTGTTTTGTGAATCAAGCATCTCCACCACAAGTTTCTAAGTATTGCTTGGAGCATGGTATACATTGAGGAGCAAGAATTAAAGAATGAATTGAGCAAGAAAGAATCCATTAATTGAGCAAGGATCCACATAGAGCATCTCCACCATTGTTTTTCTTGCAATTGAGGAGCTAGCAAAGGCAACATTAACTTGGTCACTCTAGTGGAGTATGTAGACACAATTGAGCAAGAAAGAAACCAAGTTTGGAGAATTTCCCATTGAGGAGCACCATACAACATTTCTACCATTGTGTTTCTTGCAATTGAGGAGATATCAAAGGCAATGTATTCTTCCCAATCTTCCCCCTAAATCAAGAGTATGTACACACAATTGCTCAAGATATTTACCAAGCTTGGGGAATTTCCCATTGATGAGCACCATAGAGCATCTCTACCATTTTTTTTCTTGGAATTGAGGAGCTAGCAAAGGCAACATTCTTCCCAATCTTCCCCCTATCTTGAGTATCTATACAAAATTGAGAAACAAAGAAACCAAGCTTGGGTAGTTTCCCATTGAGGAGCTCGAAAATGAAACCATATATATCATTAATCATTATGGTCATGGGAAACTCATGCAATCGAGCAAGAAAATTAGCAAGGAAGCAGATACCGAATGAAATCCTTGAAGAAATTAGAGAGAAGAAAAGAAATGACATGACCAATCAAATACGCTCTATGGACACTCAACCAATTCCAGTTGTTGAGGATGTCATAGTTCTTCCTACCAATCCACATCAAAAAAGACAAAAGCATTTGCTCATGGGGTCTTTGGTCACCATATCAGTAGAAGAATGAGCACTACATGGAACTGATCAAGGAGTAAAATGTAGGTGCACATCAAGGCCACCTGAAACCTTTGCATATTTAATTGAATGTGGATATACAAGTGATGAAGTTAGAGAGAGATTGAATGTTGAAGGTATGCTTGAAGAAGACAATGTTGTTCAAACAACTCAAGAGGATTTCCAATTGCCATCGTCCGACTGTCAGGAAGACACAGAAGGACATGAAGCTCATGTTTAAACGCTAGACCGATCGGGTGATATGGTACAGGGTGCAATTCCAACCTCCCTACCTCCATTATCAACTTCATGTCAAAGAACTCCAAAACATATACAAATCGATGAAAGTATCATTGGTTCGCTTGAAGGTACGCTGTCTAAAAATAGTATTGCATATCAAGCTCAACAAATACTTGTCAACTATTTTGATTCTAAATGTGATGGAGATAAATGTAGATTATTTATATCGTTGTTAAAATCTAGGTCTATGACTGTTAGGAAAAACTTAAGGATAAATATGATAAACATTTCTGAACCAAGTTCTTATGTTGTCAGAAGTTTGGTAGATGCATTTAGTAATGTTGGAAATAAATCTCAATCAAAGGATCGCAATGCAGCTCACCGTGTGTTGTCACAGTCAATCGTGAACAAAAGAAGCAGGGCCCTTCGCCTTCTTAAGCCTACATCCAAACTTGTAGGATTGGATATCAAAGCACTCCGTAGGTATTGTTCTGGAATAAAACAACTTGACCCTGGTGAAACAGATGTCTGGTCCTTCGTTGGCAGGTCGCCACGCTTTGATATGAAGCTCATTGATGTGGTAAATGGACTGGTGCAAGAGTTTTGGCGTGACATTAGTAGACCTTCATCCAACCAAAAAGATGTACTAAAATTGAGAATGGGTTTAAGGGATCGTGAGCCCCACATTAAACATTTTCTTGACATGACACAAACAAAATTATATGATAGGTTTAGGCATGAACATAATGAACTTAACTTGGGTGAAAGATCCTTCAAGAAATGAAAACCATGGTATGTTAAAATAAACACAACTCGTAACACATGTTGTTATCGATATCACATTGAGTACGCTTATTATTATGACACATATATACATATATTGTGTGATTTGCATAACACTCTTGTGCAGGAATGCTCAACTACATTGCCAATGACATCATCTAGAGAGTTTATCCACAGCATCTTATGTAGAAGGACAGAAGGTTGCACATTTTATCAAAGACCTTGCATAGATGGGACATGCCCAAGGTGTGGTGGAATGGAATTTTTGGACAAATGCATACATGTCACCGATGAGGATGAACTTGGGAGACATGAAGTGAACTTGTAGTCATTCAAATATGTCATATATGATATCGGTGAAGGGAATGAAAGGAAAAAAATACAATTGGTCACCTCTCAGGTTAGCAACAAGTTCCTGAATAGTAATTTTTCCTATTGATATCTATTGCTACTTCATATATGTAACAACCTATTGATCTGTACATATTTATTGTTGATATACCAGGTATTGGTATGCAACTTCATGGAGGAATTCTTTGAAAAGACACAACAGTATGTAAAGCATGTACATGTGGCTCGTTGGCAAGATGAGCAGTTTAGAGTGTGCAGGGATACATTTCCTATTGGAACTATATTATCAGTGGTCGATTTTGTGGAAAACTACACTCTTCAACCACAAAATGAGATTCAGAGTCAATATTATCACTCATATCAGGTCAGCATAATGGTCTATATCACCTATAGACATGGGGCAGATAGTACTGAAGAGAACTGGGTTATATTAAAGGAGTATCATTTTTACATATGTGATGACAGGTGTCATGACTTGGAATTTGTACAACACAACTTTCAATTTTTCTACAAACACTTGGAGGATAACAATATACAGATGGAACAACATTGGATTTGGTCTGATGGTTGTGTGGGGCAATTCAAAATTTCTTGTGTCTTCCCATGGTTGTGTATTCTCCACAAGAGGCACAAGGTGCCACATATTTGGAACTATTTTGAGACCGGACACAGAAAAGGGGAACATGATGGAGCAGGTGCATGCATCAAGACTGCATTACGTAGGCAAGAGATGAAATTCACAACTATTTCACTCATCCGAGATGCAAATACCATTGTTGCATGGTGTTCTTCAGTGATGGGGCAGGGAGCTAGAAGGAAAGAAGACCAATCATCTCAAAAAGCACATGTACATAGATATTTTTGGGAGGTGGTCGATGTATATCGATCACACCTATATGAGTGGAAGACCATCCAAGGAACTCGTGCATTCCATTCAATTAGGACATCAAGCAATGCTATAGTTGAAGTGTGGAAAAGAAATATCTCTTGTTTTTGTTATCCATGTAGCAGTGGTGAATGGGACAACTGTGAATCCACAGATTGGGTTGATAGCTGGGATCATGTATCACTCCCCATTGGTCGATAAATAACTTCAGAATTATCCCAGTTGGAGGAGGGCTAGGCGATTATTTCACATGACTATGACCACATTTCAGATCTCATACAACCAGGTTCAACTATTATGTTGATCAATTTGAAATGTTTGATGACTAGTTGTGTTTAGTTAGCTGACTCCTAGTTTTGCACTTTATTTTATGCAGGGCACATATATGCAGTGGTTTCCTTGAGAGACAATGAATGGCACACTGACCACTGGCTGGCACGTTTCTTGGATGGGAAGCAGACCCTCATTGTCTCATTAAGCGACTCCGAGGGCAATGATTTTCCAATTGGGTCGATGGTTATCAAAGGGGAATATTTGACACAGGTTACCCATGCACGAAAGAAAAAAGGTTATGTATTTGAATATTATAGACCAACTTAAATTGTATACCATTATACAAACTTAGTTATTTGCACAAACCTTCAGCTGCAAACAATGCCAAACAAGAACTCATCAAAGTCACAATACTTGTTGCCTTACTCCGAGCACGAGAGGGTAAAGGATACTGTTGCTATTAGAGGTGATCCCGATGGTCTAGTCGAATGACCACAGGTAGGTAGTCAGGTATGTGGTAGTCAAATATTTTGTTTTCATGGTCTCATTGATTATTTGCAGTTTGATACATTGAGCGGTTGATATATTGATAAATTCAATAGCCTTCTACAATGGATTTGTTGTATTATATTGATACTTACATGACTCATTCCTTATAGCCCAAGACCATTATCTACCACTCTATCATGACCGTTGCTTGGATCGGCGAACCGTTGGCTCCATTGGATTCATGACATCGAGATAGTTCTCGGGTGGCCCTATAATATCGGTCCATGGACAAGGGATCATTTTTTCGGTCAATTTTGGAAACTAGGGTTTTGCTTAGTAAGTGAATGTCCAAATTCTGCACATGGGGCTCGAATTCACATATTGCTTGATCGTGAAGGTGTGGCTAGCGTTCCTAGATAACACATGCCTAAACACACTTGCACGACCCACCAGAAGCCCTTTTTGATGCACAGTTTCCATTCTATGCCCCGGGTAGGGATTCAATAGGTGTCCCTGAAAGCCTATAGGAGGTGGGATTCAACATTCCATATATTGATGACCATTGCTCGGATCAATGAACCGTCAGCTTCGTTGGATTTAGGACATCAGGATAGTGCTAGAGTGGCCTTTTACTATGGGTCCATGTACAAGGTATCATTTTTTTTGTCAATTTTGGAAACTAGGGTTTTTCTCAGTAAGTGTAGGTGAAATTTTTGCACATAGAGGTGAGCTTGAAGGTGATTGTAGATCTTCCCCTCTTGAACAAATAATTGTTGCAAAATATTATTCCATGTGCAGCTGTCAAGAATTATGTTACCTGTTGTGAGGTGTTGATCAAGACTTATTTTCCATAATTGTCAAGCAAGAAATATTCTTTGTTTTTGTTTTAATCAAGGCGAAAGTTGTTGTCAATATCTATGTGGAGGTGAATTGATATTAGGATCTCATATCATTCGTGGGACTGGAAACTTGAAAGAATTTTGTTTCCCATATTAAGTTAGCTAGGTCATCCAAGAGATGTGAGCATTTGTACGATGAAACGCAGGAGGAGACAATGCCATTACGTCAGTAACCATGTAATGGAACATGTTTATGTTTAGAAACAAGTGGCCAACCTATTACACCATTATTACAAAATATATATATCTTCATGCTACGAATGCTTTGAATAATACTCCATAAACATGAATTTATAAAACAAGATTCAGAATAGTACTTCTCTAATCAATTTAAACTATAATAAAATCACACATAACTTTCATCTCTTTCAAAGTTGTTACTCGAGGCCATTCATCAAATGCCATGTACATTAACAAAATGATAAAATAATGTGTAGGACATACATAATGTGTAGGATATATTCATAACCATTATTTTGAATCAACCTTATAATACTTGGATACTTTTAGGTTTGATGTGTATCCCATGTATTCGTTAGATGAAAGACATCATGCCAAATACAAATTTTATTTATGTAGACCACATAGGTGCATCACTTAGGTGTGTCAACTTCGTGCATCCTTTATAAGTTTGTTAGGTTGTTATGTGGGTAAGGTTCTTTTGTATTCCACCAAGTTGGATCAGTTGCTTATCTGTGCTGGGTGTTTATGTGTATTAGGTATGTTCCATCTTTGTGAATACAATTTGACATTGTTAATATAACATTGTATATGCAATTGGATCGTGGTAAAAAACAATTAAAATGTACATTTTTGTCGTTACATAATATTGTAATTGTGCATTGTTCTCAAATTTATAACTGCTATCTCCATGCAATCGTAAAATCTATAAAAAATTGGGAACATTACACATAGAAACATTCTTGGCCACATGTGTATAATCACACTTAAAATACTGAACCATGAATATCTCAAGAGCCTTGATATGAAATATTTTTTATATCATAAAAGTTATAATAAAAATATAAGGCCCATCTATGGCGTGTCAATGTACATGTATCAAAAACATATTTGATGTACATGTGCAAACAAAAGTACATCTGTCCTGGACTACGCCCCTATACTCTAACTCTAGATTGTACATAAAAATACATATTTGTCCTGGACTAACACATAAAAAATATATCTTTCTCTTGTTTTTCCCAGACCCTGATGCTTTTCAGCTCTGTCTATGACCACTGTGCATTTCTGGAGACTACAAATCAATGACAATATTTCTTGATCAGGTAACTGAACTAGTACTATCCAGCAATAATAAAGTTTGAAAAATTAAAATATGACTCAATTGTAAATAAAACAAAGAATCACTACATCCGTTGGGGGTATAGGTGCCTCTAGTGTCGAGGGTATAGGTGCCTCTGGTGTCCTGCTCCTTGCAGAGAGTCTCTCTGCAATGCTTCTCTGAGAATAAAAAAAATATGTCAATTATCTCAAGAATTATCAACATGTACATGAATGAGAAAGTACTAATCAATTATGTAAAAAATGAACATCTCACTGAAAAAACCATTTCTAGGAGATTACGCTAGGACTCTTCAGTAGTAAGAGGAGCTGTAGGTTGAACATCAACCTTAGTTGCGTGCACTAATGGACCAAGGTGTGGCTACATTCACCAAATGATAAAATAGTTAGACATTGTGCATGTCCATAAACAATACAAATGACATGTACAATTATAAATATTCAAGTAGATGTACCTCAGTGTGACTTATCCCTATTGTATATGCAGCATTGACCGCAGCATCAACAATCCCACTAAGGTCTGGCACGAATGACTCTACATCCCAATGCTATAAACATGCGAACATAACATTAAGAAAAACCACTCGTGAAGTGAATTCATAACTAACCAACAATTGCCATTGGAAGTGTGTACATTACCGTGGGATGAGTGAGTTGATCCTCATGCACACCTGCTCTGTTCAAGGAAGAGGGTCTTCTGGTGTAAACAACCTCCTTATCTATGTTTGGACTATGGGGAGATCCAAACCAAAGAGGCGATGCAAGGATTTGCAATGATGTCTGCAGTCATAAAGTGTTACCATAGTTAGACATGGATTTGAAAGGATGGAATAATATGTACTAAAAAACTAACATGTTGTAATATACTTACCCCTGTCTGGGACATATCTCCCCCATGGGAGTGACCGCTTCCAACAATTTCTTGCCCCTCTTCAAATGCTAATAGCATCTACAAGTTTAAAAATTATAAATATTAGCGATCTATAAAGTAGTGTATAGTAAGAAATTTAAATAATTCGAACAAGATTCAGTCATAACCCATGTACTTACATTCTTCAAGTAATCGTAAATTCCACCTTGGACTATGTTGTTGATATCAACGTCTCCAGCATCACATTCTAAGTGGGGTTCCTGCAACTTCAAAAATTGTAAATATTAGACAATTTAATAAATTAATAAAGACTAACACATGCATTAACAAAATGATATGTATTAACAAAATGACAAATGTTTAAATATTACCTCAATGGTGGTTGTTTGGGCCTCAGGTACAACCACACCAGGTGCAGTACCACCCCCATGAGAGGCATCAATCTCCTGCAAGAGTAAATATTGCATATATTACGAATCTTTTAATATGTTACATATAATATGGAAAAATTAAAAATTGAACAATAACATAGTTTTAAAACAATGTCCTTACCTGACCACCAGTCATCGTAGTGGTACCATGTCTTGGTCCAAGACCATAACAGGGTCCCCCACACAATGTGTAGACATGTGGCTCGCTCTGAGGCACATGGGATGTCGGTCTATCCCCTCCAATAGATGTCCCTCCACCACCAGAAGCTGGTGGTTGTACACCAGCAGAGGAAGAGGGCACTCTTTGGTCAATAGTGGTCGTGTGTCGAGATACCATCTTAGCTAGAGTAAAAAATGGCTCCTGTGTCTGGGAAACCATGTCATGTGCAGGAGGGATGTCTGCCCTCTGTAGCTGGGCACGGGGTGCAGGTATCTGTGGATTGGCATCTCTATGCCTAGCATTGGGTTGGTGTTGGGGCATCCCCCTACCAATTCCCTGGGAGCCCAACATGTCAAAATAGTTGACATGTTTCCCCATCACAAACTCTGCATACAATTTTCGAATGAAGTACAATGGTACTTCCCTATTGTTATGAGGGGGAATGTCAAAAACCATGTACCACCTATCCATCCATTTGTCTCTGATGAGTGGAAAGGTGCACCACTTAATAGAAATATGTGGCATGTTGATCTCCGGAATGTCATCCATCCCAGGTAGTCTAAACAATGAATAGATGTGTTGTTTTGTTATTTTGATCTTTTTTACCTCATTGTAACTTAACCCATCAGCATATTGTTGTCTTTTCCTCTCCTTGTAAGATGCAATGCTACACAAAGAATCATTCGATCTTACGATCATATAAACAATAGACAATAAAGAATCTAACAAGGAGTGGTGGAGCTCATATCCAACCCTCCAAGCAGAACCAATCTCTCTCAAATGGGCAATAACCCTTAGTATCTCCTCATTGTTATCCATAGTAGCCACTGCAATCATAAATACAAATAAAACATCATTATAAAAATAAACACATGATATAATGACATATCTAAGCACTGAAAATTGTATAACTAATGTACGACAAATAAAAACATAAACTAAATCTATCATGTAAATTTAAAAATTGATTTTGAATTTTACAGTAAAGAATAAGCATTTAACATTTTTTCTTTTCATATTTATGTCCTAAATTCAAGTATTAATTCCAATTTTTAAGTATGCATGTGTCCATAAAGTGTCTTGAGTGCATATGTTGATTGCGAAGCTCCTCTAGCTTATTTTAAGGCTTGGTTATGAAGTTTCGTCGAAATTGTGAGGTGCTGACTATTGCCTTTGTAGGACCAACTCCTAGATTGCGGGTAGAGGCAACAACTAGACCCTAGAATAGGCGGTATAATGTGTTGTTGATGAATAAAATCCCAGTATAGGAAACGATTTTTTTATATATGTAATTATTTGTTGTAGCGTGATGTTTTTTGGACTCCAAAGTCTATTTAGCAGATCTTTATGGATTTTATGGTTGCAAGGGTTCCACTGGATTATATCATGTATGATAGTATGTGATTGGCATGTTTAATCAAATACATCAACCTACCTATGTATCTTCACGTTCATAGAGTCTATTGTTGAACTTTGTTGTCTTGACCTTAACCAAAAAGTACCCTTTGTTCAAGACGAAATATTTGTTAAAAGCATGTGAAGCTTCTATACCTTATTTTAACACTTGGATTAGGAAGTTTCATCAAAACTATAAGGTGTTTATTGATGTTCTTGGAAAATCAACTTCGATATTTCGGATAGAGGAAAGGGATTTACCATGTTTGTTTATGTATTTTAGGGGAATATATGAATTCTACTTGATTTTTTTTAGTTGTATGCAAGCTTGCAACATAATTGACAAACTTTGACTATTTGTTAATTTTGGTTTGGGTTCACAATGATGCTTGCGAATATAAATATATGCAAATAGTGAAGTTCGTTTGTTTTTTATGAGTTAATTGGGGTATTGGTTTACATTGGGCATGTAAATTACTTATGCAAACTTGCAATGTGCTTGACAAACTTTGCATATTTGTGGATTATGGCATGGATTCACAAGGTTGCTTGTGAATATGCATATGGAAATAGTGAAATTCATTTATTTTTTGAGTTAATTAGGGTTTTGGTTTCCATTGGGCATGAGACTTTTGGGTATGAATTTTGGTAAATAATCAAAATTATTTATTTTTTATGATTAAATTGGAGAATTGGTTTCCATTGGGGTTTTTGTTTCCATTGGCCATAATTTAATTATTTTGGTTTAATTTTTCAATTTAAGGCAAATAAATTGATGAACAAAGAGAAAAAAACATGAAAAGAAATGAGGAAAATACCTCACAAATAGGAGGTTGATCCAAAGGTGGAGATGGATGGATTTGGCACACCCAAAAATGTGTTCGCCCAGTCGAGATTTGCTCCAAAAAAGTCCAATAGCCATGCAATGTGGCGAAAAAGACGTGCTCGACCTATTTTAAAAAAAACAAGCTTTCCAAAACGTGCGTGCACGATTTTGTTCACTAAAATGGAGGCGCGATTTTCTTGAATAAAATGGAGGCGCAATTTGATTATATAGAACGGAGGCACGATTTGGTTTACTATCCTAATTGGCATGCCTGTTGGAAGCCTTGGGACTATGCTTGGTAGGTTCGGGATTGCTTGAGATAATTTCTTTTTTTTTTTATCAAGAGTGATTGACTTCACTCCACCATTGCATCCAAAAGGTCCCTCAACTTCTTGCACACACCCTCACACATTTTTCACATCAACACTATTAATTAGTAATCTGCTTTATATATATATTTTTTATAATTAATTTAAAAAACAAAGAAAACTAAATTAATAAAATTTTAAATCCATGCACATTTTTCATATTAAAATCTGTACTTCTCAATAAAATAAATGTCTTTAACCAAATATATCCAAAATTTATTAATTACACAATTTTACTTATTTCATAATACGAATGAAATTGTGCATTTCATTTTTTCCAGGCACAAATCTCCTCCACCCCACCCGAGGACTGTTCTAATCATTATGTGTATGACGATGACACCGAATTATCGTAGGGCTTAGTGTGAGCAACAACAATAATAATAAAATCAAAAGGGGCCTCTCCATCCTAAGAATGTTGGCCTAAGCATATATCAAATTCATTTACTCAGCATAGCTAGTCATTGCTTGCTACTGACTTGTGCTTGTGCTTGATCGTTCGCAAGTAGTTCCATTCGTGCTGTAGCGACCTCATTTATAAGTAGGGGGTGACCAATGATTTGTTAGAATATGAAGTTCAAATTTAGAAAAATTGGGGTACAAGAGCTGGCAGCGAAAGGTAACATACTAATGCTATTAATTTATTTAGAAGATAGGAATGAATAGAACTGGTCTATTGATAAGATACGGATTCCACCAGGCTATAGATAAGGGTTGGGCAGACAATAAGGGTTATCATGGGCGGCTGGGTGACACTTATTCGAGGCATTGATCAAGATTTTGAGAAAATAGGGTTAAGGTATATCCCTCCTTCTGTGTGATTGTAGGGAGTTAGAAGCCTATAACTAGTAACTAGACCAATAATTTGGCATAAATTGTCCTTCTAGGGTGGAAAATGCTCATTTCTGGGAATCATTTTCACATGGAAATGTGATCATTAGGAATACCATTACTCATAAACCAATGCAATCTCCAAACCAAGTGGAGGGATGTGTGCTCGTTTGCACACATGCTGATGAGGGACTCCAGATCCTGTACGATCCCTATTCTATGAGGATTCAGAGTCGATGCAAACCGCATCTTGATCACATAGATTTTTTTCATGCTCTCACGAGCCAAGGAACGAGTTGTGAGGCAAACCACATCTCGATCACATTTTTTCCTTTCTCTTAGAGCCATGGAATGAGCTGCTGCAAGTTGGGCTGCACAATTACAAAAATTACTAAAGGTTAATAATCAACACAAGAAAATACAACTTAATGCAATGAAAGAAAAAAAAAATTACAGCGATTCATTAATCTATAAAATTAGAATTACAACGATTCATTAATATATAATCTACGCATACACTTTAAAGATGAATACAAATAGACTAAATATCTTGGATGGAAGGAATTCAAATCGCTCCAGTAATCACACCTCCATAGCATTCTTATTCCTCGGCAGAGGATAAGCTTGGATAATATTATTCTTTTTAGTTTATTCTTTGGGGGTAAGCTTGGATACGATCTCAAATATTGATATATATTTTTTTAATTTTATAAATTAATTAATTTATTTTAATTAGAGAAAATTAATGGTGGATTTGTCCCAATAGAATTATTAGTATTCAAAGGGTTCCATTTGTTAGGCCGCATGGGGTTTAAGGAGACACCAATACAATCTATTCATGCTAAGGGTTGGTGTGGCATAGGATAGGTGCAATCCTGGTTTTATTTTGATGGCTGAGATGCTGCATGGTCACGGTTTCTTAGATCACAAGCCACTCCTGCAAGTTACAAAGATTCGTGCAAAAAACATTCGGCATACTTAATGAGGGATCAAATCTCTTAGGTGCGTCCTCAAGTTTTTGCAATGTAAAAACTAGTTGTGCCTTAGGTGATTTGATCCCTCTTGAGGATGATATCTAGAGTTCAGATGGAACTACATTGGATTTTCAAAAATCTAAATCTATCAAGGAAAAACAAAGCTAAAGTAAAAATCTATCAATGCTTAAAATATAAGGATTAAGAGGGATATATGGTATCTTATATTTTATTATTATATAGTATTATTATTACTCTCGATAAAAATAGATGTACTCATTACTCAATTCATGGAGCATAACTAGAAATGAGGGAAGTGGATCTTTGTTACACATAAATATTGTCACTATCATGTGTTGAGGTCTAGAACATCAACAATTGTCCTCAATTCCCAAACTAAAGTTGGACATTGGTTCAAAACTTTGATTTTACATGTTTTAGTCCAACACCGCCTTTTCCCTTAATCCAAGAGGCGTGACATTCCATGATCAGAACCCCCCTCCTCCTTCTTAGGATTAGATACCTAGGAGTGATGCATTTTGTACCATCGTGTATTTATATTTTTGTGGCTTGAAAGCCCCATTTTTGTATTATGACACTATGTATTATCACATTTTGGATGTTTTAATGAAAAACTTTTATGATGATCGATTTATTTATTTACATGTGTAAAAATGTATGTTTGTGATGAGCTTATTGTCTATGAAACAAATGCCAATCTAACACGTAGTTAGCATATGAGTTAGCAACTTGATTATAAATTCTTGGAACATGTATGTATGTTACATTGTCAAATTGTCATTCTAACAATCTCACACGTAAGAATCCTCGTAATAATGTTGGATCTCTAACATGATACAAGCCATTAGGCTGTGACACTACTAAATCCGAATCAAGACGTACCTCAAGAGATAAAACACCATGTGAAATGGCATCCCATAGAAGCTCGATAATGGCACTATATTCAGCAACATTTTTTGAAGAGGGCTGTAAACGTACGCCTCCTGAAGACAACCCCTGACCCATAGGAGTATAAATCACCCAAGCAGCAGAGGCTGAGTGTTGAGTGTGACAGCTTGCAGCATCTACGAATCCTATATATATGGAAGAGTCCATTGACATCTGCCATAAAAAATGGAAGCTAATTAACAAACCCAATCACCATAAAAAAAACCTAACTATGCAAAATGTTGTACAATAATATATAATAGTCAACCCTGGCTGAAAATCATGCATAGTACTTTTTAAGATAAAGCCCATTTCTAGGCTCCACCAAGGCCGTCCCCTCGTAATCTACTAGCTCATAAGCGCCCTTCTCTAGCACATGTTTAACCACGTAAGGACCATACCACATGGGGTTGAATTTTCCTACCCCCAAAGGTTCTTTAGCTTGGTCCCACAAAAGGACCAAATCTCCTTCACTAAAATTCCTTGCACAGATAGATTTATCATACTAGACCTTAACGCGACGCTTATTCACTTCTAGAACCACTAAATCATCTCGACGCTACTCATCAAGCTACTCCAAATGGACCAAACGTTCCTCCAATGGGGAAGTGTCTTGTAAGAGCTCTATGGCTTGCTTCAAAGAAGGGATTTCACACTCAACCGGAAATATAGACTCCACTCCATGTACAAGCTGATATGGAGAAAAACCAGTGGAAGTATTAACCGTGGTCCTATAAGCCCACAATGCAGGATATAACATGATATTCCAATTGGTCTTGCTTTGTACGATGGTTCATTGGAGAATGGACTTGAGTGATTTGTTCACTGCTTCAACCTATCCATTCGCTTGAGGATAATAAGAAGAAGAATGCTCCTACTTATACCCTAACTTTGAGGCCAACTCTTCCATCATTTGATTCTGAAAGTGCCTGCCATGGTCAGTGACAAGATATTTCGGAATACCAAACTGAGTAATAATCTATTTGAATACGAAGTGTGTGGCTGTCTCACCGTTAAATTTAACTGTACGCATAGGCTCAGCCCATTTCGTGAAGTAGTCAATAGCCATGATAATATGATAATGCCCCCCAGCTAAAGTTGGGTTGCAATCCATGAAATCAAGGCCCCACTTAGTGAAGGGACTGAAGGTGATAATTGGGTGTAATGGGGCAGGACACAAGCACATATTACATGTGAACACCTAGCAAGGGTGGCACTTCTTGACGGCATTGACACAATCTTTAAAGATCGACGGCCAGAAAAAACCCACTCTCCAGATTTTTTAGGTTGTAGAAATCCCAGATAAATGACCACCACACGCCCCTCTGTGGAAATCATTCAACACAAGCTCAGCCTCTTCATGGGTTAAACGATTACGTAAAATGGAATCTACCACACGGCGGTACAATGTGTTATCCACTATGAGGTAATTCTTGGATACGTGAGGTAATCATCATCATTCATCTCGTGAAAGGTGAGTAGGGACCTTCAGTGTTTGTAAATATATGATAATATCCCCATACCATGGATCCAAAGTTGAGATCAAGAAAATGTGTTCATCAACAAACGTATCTTCATAATCCTCCTCCTCCTCCTCGCTCGGGAAATCATATATAAGCTCCACAAAAATCAACGATTTCTTCGATTTTGCCAAAAAAAACTCGAGATCAAATTCTTGCAAGATGACAATCCACTTATTATACTTTCCCCCTATCATCCTTCTAGTGAGGATGAACTGAAATGGATTGACATGGGCTACCACCAAGGTTTGGTGAAGGAGAATATAGTGTCTCAATATTTGAACCGCATGAACAGTATCTAAGGAAAGCTTCTCCACATGGGAATAACGGATCTCCGCATCTATAAGGTTCCATCTCAGATATTATATGACATGCTCTTGGAGCTCCTTATCCTCTTGAACCAAAACCATACCAATCGTCTCCATAGACGCGACCACGTAAAGAAGAAAATCAAGGATATAGTCGGGTGGACTAATCAATGGGGCCGATGCTAAGGCTCGCTTAAGCGCATCAAAGGACTCCTAGGCTCGCTCATCCCAGCAAAAGGTAGTGTCCTTCTTCAAAAGACTCATAAAGCCTCTAGTCAAATTGGCAAAGTTCACGATGAATCTCCATAAGAAGTTTGCCATGCCTTGCAAACATTAAATATGTCTAATGTTTCTCAGGGGAGACAATTGAATTATTGCCTCAGCCTTCAAAGGGTCGACTCTTATACCCTCTTTGGAGATAATGAACCCTAATAAGCGACCAGACTTCATGCAAAAGATGTGCTTGTGAGGGTTTAAGCTGACCAAATAATGGCGGCACCTTTCGAACAGTAATCTCAAATGGTAGGAATGATGTATCCTCTGACGAGAATGAGCAGCAAGGTCATCCAAAAAGACTTCAATAATCGATTTGAGATCATGGAAGATCAAGGTCATAGCCCACTAAAAAGTGGCTCTGGCATTTTTAAGGCCAAAAGGAATATTCCGATATGCAAAGGTACCCCAAGGAAAAATAAAGGCAGTAGTATGTTGGTCCTCAGGTTTGATCGATATCTGATTATATCCAAAAAAGCTGTCCATAAAGGAAAATACCTCGCTTCCCACACACTCATCCAAAATTTGATCAATAAATCTTGTGGAAAAATTATCCTTAGGATAGGCACGTTTCAAGTCACGGAAATCAGCGCATATATGGATCGTTCCCTGCTTCTTATCAACCGAAACAGGGTTTGAAACCCACTCCATCAAGGGAACAGGATAGATAAAACCAGCATTCAACAGCTTTTCTATATTAGCCTTAATTGCGGGTGCTTTCCTAATATTCACCGCACGCAAGCATTGTTGAACAGGTTTAGCATTGGGATAAGTTTTAATTTCATGCTCAACAATGCGAGGGTCAATACCTGGCATTTCCTCATATGACCAAGAAAATACATCACAAAATTCTTTGAACAGCTCGGTATACTCTTGAATCTCAGCATGGGAACATTCTGCCCCAATATAGACATTCTCAATCTTGCCAAGATCGCGAGAGATATTGATAGGAATGGTAGGAGATATATTTTCCATGTTTCCATCAGCCATAAGACTAGGAGAGCTTAATGGAACCACGGGACTACCAATTCTCTCACTAAGAACCTCCCTAAATTCCTCACGCTCCAAACTGTCAAGCTCGGGAAGGAAGTAATATCTATGATGGAACTCTTCCCAAGGTGGCTCAAGCCCAGACATAGCCTCAATAATAGCTTCATCTGAAGGAAAAACACTATCAATGTAGTCATGTGCATGAGATGACTGAACTGCCGATGCAGGCGGCACATATGGGTCCTCCTCCTCCATCCACAAAGAGGAAGGACTAGGCTCTACAACACATCCAATATTAGCTTGATATGCTATCATAGTTGCAAGCAACGACACATCCGTTCCGATGGGATCACTCGAAGGACTCGATGTAGGAAGAATATAAGGATCTTCCGTATGAGCGGTGCGAAAATACACTGAACGCAATGATGATGAAGCCTCATCAGAAGTAGACTCGATCATAAGAACAGGTGCAGGACAACTAAATGATACCATAAGGGATGGGTACATCCTCACACCCACACTCCCAGTTTTTGGCTGAGAGTGCGTGTCAATCGAGATAGAAGTTCCTGAAGATGCGGTAACACACGGATTCTTGAATGACATTTGATCAATCGTAACTATCTTCCCATTAAATGGAAAGAATACAACTCAAAATAGAGAAGAAGCTATGGCTTACATATTGTACATCCAATTCCTACCCAGTAACAGATTGTAGTCAAGGGGCGCATCAACCACCTCGACCTCGATTGCGACGGTCTTCCCTCCCAAACGAACCTTAAGAGAAGGAAGAATTCCATGCAGCCGAAATGATCTAACATCAAACGCGGTCAACATGGTATCATAAGTAGACAAATCGAGGGAACCCAAACCCTTCCAACATGCCAAATACATCATGGAAGCAGCAGCGCCTTCGTCAATCACAGTGCGTTTGACGATCTTGTTAAGACTTCTACATGAATCAAGAGAGACACATAGTAAGGCAAGCGAGGCTATAGTCCCATAGTTTCAAATTTGATGACGAAGGAAGAATTATCACTGTTAACACCAAGAGCAGAAAGAAAAGATTTCCTTTACAAAGGAAAACTATGAAGTACTTCGAGTGCAGACATCGCACAAGGAGTGTGGCCCAAATCCTCAACAACACAATAGTTCTGGGCGGCTCAGGCATTAGGATTGTGCCTCAAACACTTAAGGACTCCCTTAGGGATGTGAGGAGAAACTTCAAGTTTATCCACAGGTTTTTCAATATGTAAAGTACTCTCGGGTGGATCAGGTTCCTTTCCAAGATCTAGTTGTGACGAACCATAGTCCTTTGCATGAGTCACAACCTTAGCAGCACACACCATGTTGATGCAACCATGACCACTACAAGATTCCGGCAGATATTGATCCCCACCAGAATGATCATGGGTCCTCAAGTTCATATTTTGATTACAAGGTAAAGGGTTAGTCAGCACAGCTGGGCCCTGCGCTATGAACCTCAAGGCTTCTTCTATCCGAGGGCACAAGTGAGTGACGTGGTCCTCCTTACACAACTTGCCAGGAAACTTAACCTTACGTTTAGGTTCCTTGTCCCCCTTAGCATTTCGGGCATTCTTGTCATTAGAATTGGCATTTTCATTGTTATTCCCACCCTTACGATTGTTTTTACCCTTCTTCTTATTCCTTTTAGGTTGCTGGTTACCCTTCTGGTCTGACGATTGCACCAAAAGCACACTCGCCATTTGGGTGGGTTGAGATGAAGCTGTGGCTTGTCCCGAGGTAGAATGATTGATAGATAATTGACTCACCTATTTCATAACCGAATCTACAGGTTTGGCACTCGTACAACCAACAATGCCATCGGCATGTGGTCCAAGTTTGACCTTAGGGTCGAAACTAGAATGTGGAGTGTTAGGAATGATCTCATATAACAAACTAGATTGAACATAAATCAAGTCCAATTCCTGTGCCCTAAATATGGCTTTTTCCTCGTTCTGAACTTCGGATATGGAAACATCCTTTGCTATATAAGGTAGTAACGACTTAAGGAACCACTCGAGGAGAAATTCCAACCATATGAAGGCTTTAATCAATCTCTTCCGTCTATGCCACTCTTGGATATGGTCCAAGATATGTGTGGCTTTATCTTGCCGAAATGTCGACAAGAGTTCTGTACCAACATCGTAACACACTGGTAGCTGGAAGTGGTTGATAAAAGTCATGGTTAGGTCATTGAACAAAGTGAATGCCCCCCTAGGTAGCTCTATGTACCATTTCATGGCAGGCCGAGAGAGGGTGCATTGAAATAGCCTTAAATGGATCGAATCTTCATGTAAGGAGTTAGATTAGCACCATAGGTGGAATGTAATAACATGTTCATTAGGATCGTCTCCTAGTTTTCCCTCAAATTTGGGAATGTCCAAGGAAAGCTTCGTAGCGACAGCCGACCAAGCCAGGTCATAAGATATCAGACGTTCGTTAGTCTCGACAAGTCAGGCAGATTTAACGTTGTGAGGAAAGCGAGCCTAGGTTGAGCAGGTCTATGAGGCGCTCTCTGATAATTTTGGTTCACATAGGACTGATTACCGTAACCACCATGGCCATGGCCATAGTATCCTCCTCCCGTTTGACCCATGTAGGGTGGCATGGAAGCACAATAATGTGGTGTAGCTTGACTATGTGGGGGTACAAAGCCATAAATCAGAGAGTAAGTGGGTTGTTGATACCCGTACCCATAAGGTGAATAACTCTGTGCATACTTTGGTCCATAATATGGTCCATAAGAAGTCCCATGAGAAACTCCATAGGTAGGAATAGAAATTCTAGAAGTAAGAATATGACCTCTAGAAGTAGGAATATGACCTTCCAATACAAAAGGAGGTACTTGACTCTGATACACAACTACACGAGTAGCAGCAGTACACACATGGATCGTAGCAACATTCCGGCCCAAAGGACCACATGAATGATGGGGAGGAATAGCATTCAAAGAACTAGGAATAGAGGACGAAGGGACATGTGAAATCACGTAAGTGGTATTCCCTACAGTCACTCATCTTGGCTTTGGTATCTGAATAGGACTACTAGCACTAGGTCTAGGATGAACATGAGATGTAGCCTCCACCACCGGGATGGAGGGTGCAATGTGGCTCATGCTCCCAAATCTCTCCGCATGGAAAGGAATGGGAATGCACCCAGGCATAGTGCTAGGATCAAATTTTGACTCGACATGGAACGCCGGATCATGTTCAGGGATGCCAAGCATGCCATAACTAACATAACTAGTGCTCGTAGGTTCATGATGAGTCTCATCATCCAGCATCCAATAACGACAACGTGTGGATGAGGGATCATACCCAGAGTGTGTAGGTATATCATGTGAAGGAGAAAACCTAGAGTGTGTAGGTATATTAGGTGAAGTATCATATGTAGGAGTAGGATATTCTTCTCCAACCTCCTTAGGTGGAGAAGACAACTCAGGAATTCCATCTTCATGATCTCCCACAGTGTGAATCAATGTGAGAAGTAGTCCACCTAGACTGTCTATTTCTCTCTCCCAAAGGAGGAGGAGATGTAGAAGGCAGGAGTCCCGCTAAATGACGAGAATGGAGGGGTGCCACACCTGAATCCACAATGACTCAAAAAATGAAAAATAATCTCTAATTACGCAAACCCTAAGCAAGCTAGCATGCACAAAGCATACACCAATATAATCTAAAGCCAATCACAAGCAAACAAGGGTAGGATATGTGAGCTCTCGAATGAAGCAGGTATGTCTCGCCTAGGAGAGGCTTGAGACTCCCATACACAACAAGCAGAGGTTCGTAACCAATTATTGTGGCCCTCAACTTCAACACATATAGTGACTGTGTTGTCCGACCCCAACCTAGCTAGGACACCTGCAGAATAACCCCTACAAAATACCCCCTCGATAACTTAGGTAAGGAAACTAAGGTCACCTCAATATAATCAATGCTCAGGTGGACAGTCGCAAGCGGGATTTGACCGTATGGGAAGGGTAGCAAATCCCGAAACTCCCAAAAGAGCCCCCAGATACGAATACAATCCTGGAAATATCTCTGGAGCTACTCAGTTATGACTAGGAGTCATCCCAATCAATAACCACTCACACTGCCTCGTGCTTAACTCCCTTGTAAGAGGAGGATCCTGAGAAACACTAATTATACCAAGAAATTTCACACTCTCACCTGGAAAGACACATACATGTTGTTGTTTAGTGGTCTTGGAGAATTTACTCACAATGACCTATTCCAAGACCCTAAAACCTAATTTTGTTGGTCTACCTTATCAAATAAAATAGTGTAATCCATTTTAATTAAGTGATGATTTTATTTTTCTTTATTACTCAAAAAAGGTAGATGACCTACAACCAATGGTGTTATGACGCAACTTGAAGTAAAATGCACACCTAACAATCAATGCAAATGCATCATGTCGAATGAAAAACAGGGCATGCTACTACGTGAAATGCAAAATTTTCTTCAAATGACAATTGCACTCATTCCTATATGAAAGCCTAATACTTCTCTAAGAAAACCTAGTGCAAATACCATGCAATGTGCAAAGTGCAATGCATAATGATGCAAAGAAGCAAATATTTTTGGATTTTTTTAATAAAAATGAGATACTAAAGCAAAAGAATGATTCTACCACCGCTAGACTCTGCAATCACAATCAAACAACACTCATGCAAAGTGCTAAGGTAAAATATATCTAATGCACTAATCCCAAAACAAAAATTGAAAACGCAATGACAAGGACATTCTTAAAAAAAAAATTACCCTAAAAAAACTGTCTCTGGTCAGAAACAGAGGTGTATACAAACACTCGTAGTATCAAAGGAGACTGAGCAATCATCAAAATTCACCTAGAAACAATCAATCTCCATCTAAAAGGAAAAAATAAGGGCATACACGATTGTTCGCAGTGAACACGCATACGTACGTGGATATAGCAGTCCAAGTTGCGTGTATACGCGACTGTGAGTTAAAAACTCACGTATAGGAAGAAAAATGTATAAAAAGAAAGGCAAACAGATAAATTGAGACAAAATTCACACCAATCAGACACTACCAGGAAAACATGCCCACAGACCCGATTCAGAAACAAAGAAATAAGAGCAATTCAAGAACATTGAATGCCGATAAAAACCCCCAAAGGACAATTACTAGGAACTCCCCAGTGGAGTCGCCAATTCTGTTGCGGAGAGAAATTTCTATGGCTTGGGGTACCACAACAAACAGCTTGACTCTAGAAATCAATCCTTTCCTATATGCAAGAGAAACCAAATATCTAACACTAAAGGATATCGATTTGTACCTTATTCGGGAAGGTTGATGTAGATCCCCGTTGAGCTTTCTAACTCCAGTTTGAATTGATAAATTGCTTCCTCAACGTTCAATAAACAAGACAAGCATGCTATATATAATTGTGTTAGACCTACTCTAGCATATATAATCAATAACATATAAGCATTTGAAATCATCCATGGATCAAATAGTCATTCAAATACACATTATTGGACAGGAAAAGATATTTCTATTAATATAAAACAGAGATTACAATAGAGACAACCTTTTTTGGCACATCTGCGAATTGGAGAAACTGATTCCTCCACTTGGGCCTTGACCACTTCAATCCTCCATCTCTCGATAGCAAGCTCACAAGAAAAGGGAAATCTTGGGAAGAACATAAAAGTTCTCCAAGGGACAAAGCGATGCAGACTCAAGTATAAGCTCCAGCAACAATGGACTATAGTTCTCTTGCTCTCAATTCATCATGCCTTCAATGTATCCAAAGGGTTCCTTATATAGCTCTTCAGTGAGGTAATGAAAGGTCGAATTTGAGCAATCTCAAGGCATATGGAAGGCCAGGAGACAAGTGAGTCGGATCCACATCAAGGAAAACTCCAAAAGAATTTGGCCTTTTGCACACATCCTGTTGTACGTGGTTTTAGGGGTCAACCCCGTGTATATACGCGAGAAAGGGTTTAAAAGTCGTGTATGACAATTTTTGCATGTTTTTAGGGATGATCTTGGAAACATAAAAGGAACAAAAATCATTCCATGGGGTCTAAGGAGTCTGCAGAGGGACAGGGAAGGCTATAAAAATGTGATTCACCATGTATGGTAAAATCAGCTATAACACCTGGTAAACCTCGATGACATCTGGGGGTTTTTCCTGCACATATGTATGGTGGAAAGAATGGATGCACCGCCGTGTGTGAAGGTCGATGGCTCAGCCATGGTTATTAGTTATGCTATTGTTCTTTTATTTTATAAGTTTTTAAAGCCCTAGGGGCTATTGTAAAGAAAATTTATGGCTTCTGCAGCCATGACTTCATGGTTTTGTTTGAGCCTTCTTGGCCGTGTGTGAAGGTCGATGGCTCAGCCATGGTTATTAGTTATGTTATTGTTCTTTTATTTTATAAGTTTTTAAAGCCCTAGGGGCTATTGTGAAGAAAATTTATGGCTTCTGTAGCCGCGACTTCATGGTTTTGATTGAGCCTTCTCGGCCTGAAATGATATAGATGATAATAATTTTTAATATTTAGCTCTAAGATGTGACTGTACTATCCAGCCACTGGGTGGTTTCTTGAAGATTTACTTTGGTTTTTACAAAGAAATGAATGGCCGTAAATTTAGCATTTTTTCAAAACAATTGAAGGGTTTTTCACCATTGTAATTGATAGTTATTAAATTTTGGTTTTGTGAATTATGTTTAGACTTGAAGAAGTCATTTTTTATCAGGCTTTAAAGCCTAGACAGATAATATAAAAGGCCACAGGCCATACTATACTTGTTCAGTTTCGTTTCAGCTTAGTGTTGTTTTCAACATTATTTCAATTTGGTTTAAATTTAGGTATAAATGGTGTATGGTAAATATTTATTGTTATTTACTTATTTGACATACAGAGTTGCTAAATTAATAAAATATTTTTTTTCTTGTTAAAATATTATATTTGAATAATTTATAGTTCTGTAATTATTTTACTAGCAATAAAATTAATTATTACTGTAATAAATTCTGGAAAAGTTCTGCTAGGTTTTTGTATTATAAAATAAAATGTGAAATTTTACCCTAGTATGATAATACCCATCTCTTGTAAACCCTAGATATTTCTAGAGGTTTGCAGCGTTAATACCTTTTGTTTACAGTAAACCTAGTTTAAATGTATGAGTGACTAGGCAATTAAATAACCTAAAATATTATGTAATAGGTTAAACCCTAAGTAAATATTTTAATGTTCTTATACTATTTATTTAAATTTACTTATTGAATTTATATTATGTGTTTTACTAGTTTTGATTTTTGTAAATATTATACATACTGGTGCTTGTTATTTAAATTTATTATTTACCTATAGTTAGATATTTTAGATACTTTCAGTAAACAGTACAAGTACAACTAAACTTTTGTGATTAGATTACATAAAAACCTGTAGAAGTAATTGTTTACATATGCATTCAAAGTTATTGAAATCTACTTATCTAAATTAAACATACCTATTGTACTAGAGTATTGCCTTGTAAGAGGCGTGGAAAAATACAGTTTGGGTAATTTTCCTATCTATCAATTAACTTAGCAATATCTCTACTATTTTATCATAATCTAACTAATTACTAACTTTCACAGTATAAACAAATGTTCTTTCTTTATCCTTAATAACGATGAAATAACAATATACTAATCTTGAGAAACTCTTAATCTTTTTTGAAACAGTAAATAAAACAATAACTGAACCTAAACAAGTAGAACCTAT
Organism: Pseudotsuga menziesii; assembly: GCA_001517045.1. Taxonomy (NCBI): domain Eukaryota; kingdom Viridiplantae; phylum Streptophyta; class Pinopsida; order Pinales; family Pinaceae; genus Pseudotsuga; species Pseudotsuga menziesii. Next base: position 14,436 of record LPNX010287930.1, on the reverse strand, counting down.
CAAATAGATGAGGTGACAACAACTTAAGGAGGTTGTTCCTCCCAACCAAATCCTGGGGAAAATCTAGTCTACAATTTCTCAAGACCCCCGAGCCTATCTCCTAGTCCTCCTGGTAGAGTACTGTGTGAGAAATGTAGTCTTGAGATCCTTTGCAACTCTACTAAGTATTCAGTAGCAACTCAATCCTGCTTATAGTAGTAAGAACTTCAACTTAGAATAGCTACACAAGTTTAATCTTCAGCACTTATCCCCTCAAACTCACTTCATCTAGTCTCCTCCATCGAATTTCTCATGTGCACTTCATTCACTCAGAATGATCAAAAATCCAGAATGAGTAGCCTCAGCTGTCTTCAATGGGAAGTTTTATAAGAATGCCTAGGTCTTCTGGGTCAGTTTTTACTTAATGAGCCACCTGCTCCTATTCCACTTTCTTGGGAAATCATGACCACAAATATAGGGAAGTTGCCACCTAGAACAGCTAGAAGTAGTTTGAAGATGCTGCCACTTGTCAATATACTCTCAACCCAGTATCCTCCATCAAGTGACCAGTAAACACTCATTTAACAGCTTCCCTAAGTTGTTGTCTCATCTTTTATTTATTTATTAATAAAATATTCTGCAATACATTAAATTATCATTGACCCCACTTGGTCATTAATTAAAAACTTTAACATAAAATATAACATAATGTTCCTCAATAAAATAAAATTGTTTTTGCAAATTGGGTCATGTGACAAAAATGGCTATTTATAATTTGACTGGAAAGGCCGACATATGGTGGCAAGATATAAAGAGGGTCAAGAATCTGAAAGAGAAGTACTTGACTTAGAGAGTCTTTAAGAAGCACTTCAAGAGAAAGTTTATGTCTGAACAATATTACGAGGACAAAGCCAGGGAGTTTTATGACTTAAAATTAGGTCCCATGTCCATGAAATAATTGAGCAACAAGTTCTTAATTCTGTTAAGATATGTACCATACATAAAAGATGAAAATCCAAAGATCCAACGATTTTTAAGTTGTTTACCGGCTAGTTTAAAAGATAGGATTGAATTTGACAATTTGAAAACCTTGGAGGAAGCCATGAGGAAAGCATAATTTTGTTATGAACAGAGCAAGAAAAGGGAGAGTCAACCAAATTGGAAGACTAAAAACACTCGTCAATTTTATCAAAGAAGAATATGATTCAAGTCAAACAAGAGTTTTGGAAGTACTTGACCCAAAAATTCTCCAAAAACAACTACGATAAAACTGATTTTAATAACAAGATACCCCAGAATACTACAGCATCAAAGGGCAGGGATTTATCTAACGATTTCGTTAAAAATGTTGAACAACGAGAACCTATCAAATGTTGGGAATTCCAAGGACCACACTACGTCAAGTATTGTCCAAACCAGAAAGGAAATACTAACAACATACACATTGTACAGAAATAAGAGACAGTTGGGGATGTGGCCAACGAGATGCACAGGATCAATGCAGTGCTGTAAAACCAACAAGAAGATCACCAGACTTCTATGGTGGAAGTGCAAGGTATGATCTAAATCTTCTCTGTTTCCATTTTAATTGATACAGGAGCTACTTTAAGTTATATATCTCCTAGAATAGTGGAAAACTATAAATGACCTTTAAAAACGTTTGAAAGGTAGTAAACTATGTTGAAAGTTGTAATTTGATGATGAATTAGTTGGAAACTCAGGTAAAATTAAATGTGTTACCTTTAGGATCTTACAATATTCTCATAGGAACGGATTGGCTTGAAAAACACCAATTAATCTTCAATTTTTTTCAAAAGACTTTTACTTGTTTAAATAAGGAAGGAGAAAGAACTACTGTTATAGGAAATCCTAGGAAGATATCTGTTAGACAAATTTCAGCCTTACAGATGAAAAAGGATGTAAGGAAAGGCTGTAAAGTATTTATTGTGCATGTTATAAATGATGAACAAGTTAATAATGAAAATAAATTCCTAAACAAATTTCTTTATTGTTCACCAATTCTCTTATGAAATGATATCTTGTGTTGATGTGTTTGGTTTTCCTTTGAAACACATGATTTTTTGACAAAACAATGGCTGAATTGTTGTAAAAAAAATGTAGTTGGTTCTTGTTGGTTCTGCCACAGGTCTTTTAAAATTCTCTGCATCCAAACTGCTTGACATGCAGTGCCTCTAGCTGCAAGATACTCTGCTTCTACTGAAGATAGCTCGTTACTGTGGGTTGTTTTTTCGAAGCCCGCAACACAAAACCTGTACCAAAATGAAATGTGTACCCAGATGTGTTTTTCCTGTCATCTATGGTGCCTCCATTATCACTTTCAGTGTATCCAATGAGTTTAAATTTTTTTGAGGTTGAATACATTATGCCAATATCCTTTGTGCCACTTACATACATCAGAATTCTTTTACCTGCTTTCCAATGAGAGTCTTTTGGTCACTCAATGAATATTGAGATCAAACTTACTCTATACATGATGTCTAGTCTCATTGTTGTTAAATACATAAGCTACCAACGAGCCTTTTAAACAACGTAGTATCTACAGTTGATCCATCATCATCTTTGATCAATTTTAATACGGTTATTACTGGCGCTAGTGCTGACTTGCAATTAGACATATTGAATCTTTTTAAAACTATACTTGCATACTTGGACTGCGATATAAAAATACCACTTTTAGGCTACCGAACTTCAATTCCCAGGAAAAACTTCATGAGCCCCAAATTAGTCATTTCAAATTCAGTTTCCATGATGGTTCTAAATTCTTTTATGCCAAAATCACCAGTAAATATTAAATCATCTACAGACAGGAAGACAATTAACATGTTACATTTCTCAATAGCTTTGGTGTACAATGTTGGCTCACTTTCATTTATGTGAAATCCATTCTCAATGAGATAAGAATCAATGTGACTGTACCAAGCTCTTGGAGCTTGCTTCAAACCATAGAGCGCCTTTTTCAACCTGTACACTTTGTGTTCTTGTCCTGGAAATTCATAGCCTTCTGGTTGTTCCACATATACTTGTTGATCCAGATAGTAATTCAAAAATGCTAATTTAACATCCATTTGATAAACAGGCCATTTCATAACATTCTACCTTCTTCTACAATGTATCTTAAATAAGAAAAAGGTAGAGAGAGATAGGAAAAAATGAGAGAGAAAAAGAGAATATTACGGTATTTTTGTGATAACTTTTGATCTCGAAGTCGGATTGGGGCGCTCTTGGTATCATTGGAAAGATCTCATTTGAGGACTACAACTTTTGTGTTTTGATATTCATTAGATTCCTCACGGTTTGACTGGGGAGTGCGTTTGTGTAAATCTAAGCATGAGGAATCTCAAAAAGCATATTTTCAAAAGAATCTTTTAAAGCATGTTATCAAAGATGCTTTAAAATATGCTTTTCATAAAGCATATTTGAAAAGATGCTTTTTGAGATTCCTCATGCCCATATTTACAAAAACACACGCCCCGGCCAAACCATGAGGAACTGACCGCATAGCTCAAAACACAAAAGTTGTAACCCTCGACGAGGCCTTCCCAATGGTACCAAGAGATCCCCAATGCAACTTTAATATCAAACGTTATCACAAAAATACCGTAATATTATCTTTTTCTCTCTCATTTTTACCTATCTTTCTATACATTTTTCTTATTTAGGATACATTTTGGGCTTCGTAATTCCTTATGTTGTTTTGTGCAGCGATGGCTGAAATTGCTCAAATTGTATCCATGCGTGCAACTGGTGCAAAGGTTTCATTTAAATATATGTCGGGTTGCTGTGTGAACCCTCTTGCAACCAATCTTTCTTTGTGCTTCTGAACATTCCCATCAGCATCTTACTTGGTTTTGTAAATCCATTTGACGGTGATTACATCCTTATATTTTGGTACATCAACTAGTTCCCATGTCTAATTTTTCTCAATGCATTCTATTTCTTCATCTATGGCTTGTGCCCATACTTTATCTTTGACAACTTCCTCAAGTGTTAGTGGATCATCTATTTGAGAAAATAATGCGAAGAGAGAGAAGGAATTTGGTGTACCAGCTTCATATATTTCACGCAGACTTCTTGTGTTCACTAGATCTATTGATGTCGAACTGCTTGATGTATTTTGTTGTCCTCTTGGTGTGCTTAACGGAGTAGTTTGAGCTGCGACTTGTGTCAATGTTCCTTGTGTTGAACCATGTTGCGGTGTCATGGGAGTCGATGGTGTTGTGATCGGTTGACTATCATGTGGTGTTTGAACCACTTCCTTCGTCATGTCATCATGCTCAACATTCGACACAATCTTGAGATTATTCTCGACGGTTCCATACCATCATTCAGTCTCGACGAATTGAACGCTGCGACTGATGATTACTTTCTTTGTGATAGGTTCACACAACTTGTATGATTTTGTGTCTTTAGAATAGTCAACAAAAATACATTTATGTCCCTTCTTGTCTAATTTATTTCTCAACTCATCTGGCACATGAGCATATGCTATATAACCAAAAATATTTAAATGAGAAACACTATGATTCATACATGTCCATGCTTCTTGAGGAACCTTGTTCTTCATGCTCTTTATCAGACACTGGTTGATAGTATATACAGAAGTTGCGACTGCTTCAGCCCAATATTCATTTGGCAAATTCTTGGTTTTCATCATGTTGTGCGCCATCTCCATAATGGTTTCGTTCTTTCTCTATGTGACATCATTCTGCTGAGTAGTATACTGCATAGTGAATTGCTTCTATATGCCATGGGTTTTGCAAAAATTCAGAAATTCATTCGAAACATATTCACTACCTCTATCCATCCTTCGGATTTTCATGCAGTGACCACTCTTGTTCTCCACGAGTGCTTTGAACTGTTGAAAACAACTAAATGCATCAGATTTATGTTTCAAAAAAATATGCCCATCTTTTTCTAGAGTAGTCATCAATAAATGTGAGAAAATAATTGCAACCTCCAATGGATGATGTCTGCATTGAACCACAAATATCAGAGTGCACCATCTCAAGTGGTGTGTGTGCTCTGTATGAGTTTTCGACTGGAAAAGTCTCTCTATGTTGCTTTCCAAAAATGCAGCCTTCACAAACTCTATCTGGTTTGTCGATCAATGGTAATACTTTTACCATATTCTTTGCGTAATAACTTTAGCCCACAAAAATTCAGATGTCCAAATCTAAAATGCCACAGCCATGAATCATCCTGAACTTCTGTTTGAAATGCTGCTTGGATGTCAGCGTTGTCATTTTCTTCCTTGTCGCAGTGTACAACTTATTCTTTACTTTTTCCCTTAAACATAACTCTTGTATCTGTCTTTCCTTTCATGTCTGGAACTATCCTCAATGGAAACAAGTGATTGCTTTTCATTGGCACTTGCTATCAGTTGGTTTCTTGTATGTATGTCTTTAATCACATAGTGGTTTTCTTCCATGTAGAATCTGTATCATTTTTGTATAAGTTGTCCAATACTCAACAAATTGTGTTTTAGACCTTCCACATGATACACATCAGGCATACAAATTTTCTCCCCTTGTTTGGTTAGAATACCAACAGTACCTTTTCCCAAAACAGTGACTTGGACATTATTTCCAAGTGTAACATTAGTCTGAACTGAATTATCTAGATTGGAAAAGGGTGATTCCATGAAGATGGGTAACACTTTTTGGCCAAATTTGGCGATGAAAACCTGATTTTTTACTCATGTGCTAGATAAGCCCTCAAAACACATATATGCCATGTGAATTTTGACTTGCAGTAAGAAAACAAATTGTAGAATATTATGTTGGATTCATAGTGATATTTTTAAAAAAATATTCCGATGTCATTTAATGTGTGAATTTTTGCATTTAATGAACTATGTGACCTTAAAAATTTGAAGAAGCTAATAAGTGGCTCGTGTCCACGTAGAGTAATTCAATCTTGCATTAATAATTTAAAAAATATATATATATGAGCATGATCTACATAAATTGCAGTGTGATGTGCATATTTTTTTGTTAATTTTTTTCGCATTATACAATTATTTATTATTTTTCGAAAGTGACCACATTCGATTTCAGCATCGTTTTAAACACATATTTGTCCACGTAAAGGAATTTTTTCTATTTTTTCAAAAATTGAAAAACCAAAGATACCCTTTTGAAGAGGACACATCGATATGTGACGTGTGCATTTTTAAGAATTTTTTGGCTGTGTATTTTTAACTCTGCGGATTTTTCTTTGAGCTGCTTCGAAGTTGCAGTGTGGTTTTCTAAGTATAAGTTTTAGAAGTAATTAAAAAATAAATATCATATGAATGCCAAAATGCGTGTATGATATGTCAATGGATAGAAGATTCGTTGGTGAATCTATCGGTATCAACTCCGCTCAGTTATGTGCTCGGAATGGCAGGGTTTACACCTCTGCAAGGCACAGTAAATTTTCCATTTGTTTGAATGAGGGCTAAGTCTGTTTTTTTAAGCCCTCGACCGAGATATGAACCTCGACCGAGGGTTTGTAAAGCCCGCAATACCTCGATCGAGGTATTTAAATACCTCAACCGAGGTATTTAAATACCTCGGTCGAGGGCTTGATAAAACCTCGGTCGAGATATTAAGACCTCGGTCGAGGGCTTAACAAGCCCTCGACCGAGGTGTGTTTTTCTGTTTTTGCCAAAATGCGCTTGCCAAAAAGTGTTACCCAGGTCCGTAGATTCACCCAAAACAAATTTAAATTACCAATCATATGATTGCTACAGCCTGAATATAAATATCATATGTCGCACAAAATTTCTTGGATGGCATTGCATTCAATTGGGGATGCACATGCCATCAACATTGCGCTCGATGAGATATTTTTGTTCGCCGACTGGTTTTGACTTTGCTTTCCTTGGTCATATTTTTTTTTCTTACATTCATATGCATAATGACCAAATTTCTTACAATAATTACATTGGATTTTTTATTTATCAAACCTGTGACCACTTCGCTGACTTGTGTTTTGATTCTGTCCTCTACAAACGACATATGCAGGATTGTTGTTGCATCCTCCTCTTGATAAGTTTCTTCCTCTGCCTCTAGAATTGTTTCTCCTCTTGTTGTTACGGAGAGAAATTCCTATGGCTTGGCGTACCACAACAGACAACTTGACTTAAAAAATCAATCCTTTCCAATATGCAATAGAAATTAAATATCTAACACTAAAGGATCAGACCTCGTACCTTATTCCAGACGGTTGAAGTAGATCCCCATTGAGCTTTCCAACTTCAGCTTGAATTGAAAGATTACTTCCTCAACAACAAGTAAACAATACAAGCATACTATATATATTGGTGTTAGATCTATTCTAGCATATATAATCAACAATGTATAAGCATTTGAAAACATCCATGGATAAAATATTCATTCAAACATACATCATTGGACGGGAAAAGATATTTCTATTAATAAAAATCAGAGATTATAATGGATACAACCTCTGTCAACATGTCTGTGAATAGAAGAAACTAAATCCCCCACTTGGGCCTCCACCACCTCAATCCTCCATCTCTCGATAGCAAGCTCACAATCAAAAGGAAGCATAGACTTGATATACAAACTGGGACATCTCTGCGACATAGGAGGCATCGACAGAGGCTCCATGGGGACTGGAATCCTAACCATTCGGTAGAGATAAACTTAGATAAATTAGTACAAATCCTAAATTCAAACTATAAACCAAACCAATGGATGTGATATACAGTGCTCTGTTCAAAGGAGGCATGACTCGACAGCTACCAAAGATAACATCTTTCCTTGTCCAACTTTTTGGTTTTTTGATTTTTTTGGACTTTTTCAAATATTTAAAAAGATTGAAAAAGAATAAAACTACTTTATAGTTACAGACTAGGAGGAGATGAGTGTCATAGGTGCAAACAAACTAGTTCCAAGCAGTGGAACATACCTATGCTCAATGCAAGGACACATGTGTAGGATATCGACACTCGGGGGAAAATCCCCTCCCGATAAAAAGGAAATCAAGATGCAAATGATATATAAAATGGCTCTGCATGGCTAGACATGAGACAAGATCAGGCTATATGTCTGAAACGCAATGTCAAGGAAGCTGGCATAAAGCTCAATAAGGCAGGAAAAGCTCATGATAATGCAATTACAACTTGACATAAGGGAGTCCTGAGGGAAATAGGCCAGCAAAAAGATCAAGAGGAGTATGAGGTTCTTGCAAAATGTCATGGAAGTACTATACAACGGAATCCCACACCCTAAAAGACAAAACGTCAGCATGGGCACCAAATTCAAATAAGGCGCTAACTAGGGTACCCATGTAAGGTCAAGCTCTACCATTCATACCATGCCACTTCTAAACAGGAAGAAGGTTCCGTGGCATAATGGAGTGGGTTTGTACCTAAGGCTATGATGAAATGGTCATAAGGTCATGCAAAATGAAAATGGTGATGAAACCTAACTTATATGCCAGTTTAGACATGATACCTAAGATGGGCACGAACGGGTCAATCCAACAGCTGAAACGACACTCAAAAAGGTATCCTACATCATGAATTAGGTCAAAAACGGTCCAAAATGATTAGAAATTGTCCAAACTATAGGAAAGGGGGTAAAAATTTTCAAAAATTTGAAAAATTTCTATAAATAGTAAAAAATTAAAAACATTATAAAACGTTTGAATTTTTTTCCCAATTGAGCTCAGATTTTCAATAGCGAATTCCAGGAGATCCAGACAACAAAATCCACTACCGTTTCTTCGAGGCACTTACCCATGCTCTTCTCTTCCATTTTGATGCAATTTTTATCAAATTCCATGGTCATTTGAGGTTTCTAGACCATTCTAAAAAAGGCGCTGTGGCCCACGCGAAAATCGAGGGTTTTTCTACGTATAGGGCTAGATATATGCAAAAAATTCCCTCACAGTCGCGTACATACACGGTTGTTTGGCAAACAGTCGTGTATGCGGCTGTGCATGAGGTTTTCTAAGTAATATAATGGGAAAACTTGCAATTTTTTTCAGGAAGGTCCTAAAATGGAGAGAGCATGAACATGGTGAGGTAGAGGAGGCAGTAAGGGCCGATCTAATGGCTCAACAAGTGCTACGTGCATGTGGACTCTACAAGTTTTGGTGTCTTGGTGGCTTGAGGGCCAAACCAAGACTATTGCAGATGCTAGTGGATTATTGGGATCCAGACTCTGAGTCCTTCCAGATAGATGGGATGTCCCTCACTATAGAGGTGGAGGACATATATTTTATTATTGGACTTTTTCGACGGGGGGAAGTAGTGAACCTTCATTCTCGCGGTGGGCCTAGAGGTGGCCTGACTATCGATGAGTACATTGCAGTGTACTGCTATCCAGATGCGGAGAAGGTGGGGAGTCAGATATCAACCAACTCTATACAGGTGTTGGGCCTAAAGGCCATCCTATTGACATTGAGAAGGATAGCAGGCTTGGCTTCACTCCACCAGGCCTCATGGCCCCTGAAATTCTATGCAGTGGAGTGCATCAGACCCACGGTCTATGATTAGAGCACTACACTACTGAGCAACATGAAACATCATCTCAGTGAGTGTAAGAAGGGAAGAGTGCAGAACTTTGGGTTCAGCAGCATATTGAGCACCTTTTTCTTTGAGCGTGTTCCAAGATTGATCCCCAGAGTTGACGTTCCTCTTCACGGGGTTCGAGATCCAGCCCAATGGCATTGGGCTTATGCAATGCACAGACTGGGGGGAGGTAGGGTGTCCAACCCCTATCCAGCTGAGTTCTTTCTATGGTGGTGACGACAAATAGTTTCCATCGATGACTACCCCTATGTGGGGATTGATTTCCAAGGGGACCCGGACATGCCACTACCACCAGGATAGGCATATGGTGACATAGGTGACAAATCTCGACCCTCTCTTTAAATTTTTGAGTTATTTAATTTTTTTGTGTTTTCTGATTATATGGAATCAAAAGACATATTTTTGTGTGATAATACATAGTGACATCTACCATTTGTATGTAGATGTGGGACCATGGCAGCCTGAAGGCTTCCCTCATCATAGATGGAGGGGAAGAGGAGATGATATCAAGGGTGTGGATGCGGAGCAGACGCTCCAGAGCATTCATACCAATTTTGTGAGGCTGACACACAGGGTTCCCATGGCGCAAGTCGAGGACTTTCCTGAGGCTATGTAGCGCTAGGTGGTGGGTGTACCACGAGCATGGGTGCTATTATTCTGACGGCTAGCTGGAGCCGTAGTGACCTTCCATGATCACAATGCCCCTCCGCCTCCACAAGCTTAGATACCTGGGAGCTATACATTTTGTACTACCATGTATTATGTCTTGGTGGCTCGAGAGCCCCATTTTTGTATCATGACACTATGTATTACCACATTTTGGATGTTATATAAAAAATTTATGGTGATCGGTTTATTTATTTACATGTGTAAAAATTTGTGTTTGTGATGAATTTATTGTGTATGAAAAAATGCCAATCTAACACGTAGTTATCATATGAGTCAGCAACTTGATTATTAATTCTTGGAATATGTATGTATGTTATATTGTCAAATTGCCATTCTAATAATCTCACACCTAAGAATATTCTTAATAACATCGAATCTCTAACATGGCACAAACCATTAAGTTGTGACACTACTAACTCCAAATCAAGACGTACCTCAAGAGAGAGAACACCATGTGAAATGGCATCCCGCAGAAGCTCAATAATGGCACTATATTCAGCCACATTGTTTGAAGATGGCCACAAACATACGCCTCCTGAAGATAGTACCTGACCCATAGGAGTATAAATCACCCAAGCAACAAAGGCTGAGTGTTGAGTGTGACGGCTCACACCATCTGCAAATCCTATGTAGGTGGAATATTCCATTGACATCTGCCAAAAGAAATGAAAACTAATCATAAACCTAATCACGATAAGAAAAATACCTAACTATGAAAAACTGTACAATAATATACAATAAGCAGCCTTGGTTGAAAATCATGCATAGTACTTCTTGAGATAGATCCCATTCCTAGGCTCCGCCAAGGCCGTTCCCTCATAATCCACTAACTCATAGGTGCCCTTCTCTAACACACGTTTGATGACGTAAGGACCACACCACATGGGGTTAAACTTTCCTGCCCCCAAGGGTTCTTTTGGTTGATCCCACAAAAGGACCAAGTCTCCCTCACTAAATCTCCTTGGACGGACAGACTTATCGTACTGGACCTTTACGCGACGCTTATTTACTTCTAGAGCCACCAAGGAATCTCAACGTTGCTCATCAAGTTGCTCAAGGTGGACCAAACGCTCCTCCAATGCTGAAGTGTTTGGTAAGAGTTCTATGGATAGCTTCAAAGAAGGAATCTCGCATTCAACCGGCAATATCGACTCCACTCCATGTACAAGTTGATATGGAGAAAAACCCGTGGCAGTCTTAACAGCGGTTCTATACGCCCACAAAGCAAGATATAACATGATGTGCCAATTATTCTTTCTCTATGCAATGGTTCATTGGAGAATGGATTTGAGTGATTTATTCACTGCTTCTACCTATCCATTCGCTTGAGGGTAGTAAGAGGAGGAATTCTCTTGCTTGTACCCTAACTTTGATGCCAACTCTTCCATCATATGATTTTGAAAGTACGAGCCATGGTCTGTGACAAGCTCTTTTGAAATTCTGAACCGAGTAATAATCTGGTTGAATATGAAGTGCACGGCTGTCTCACCGTTGGATTTAACTGTAGGCATAGCCTCAGCCCATTTCATGAATTAATCAACAGCCACTATGATATGATGACTTCCCCCATCTTAAGTTGGGTTGCAATCCATAAAATCAAGCCCCCATTTAGTGAAGGGACTAGCGGTGATGATGGGATGTAACAGGGTAGGTTTCAAGCGCATATTATGTGCAAACACCTGGAAAGGGTGGCACCTCTTGACCACATCTACACAATCCTTAAAGATCGACGGCCAAAAATAACCCACTCTTAAGATTTTTTGGGCTGTAGAAAGCCCAGATAAATGACCACCACACACCCCTCCGTGGTAATCATTCAGCATTACCTCAGCCTCTTCATGAGTTAAACAACATCATAAAATGGAATCTACCCCATGGTGGTACAAAGTGGTATCCACTATGAGGTAATTCTTAGACATGTGACGTAATCATCGTCATTCATCCCATGAGAGGTGAGTAGGGACCTTCAATGTTTGTAAATATATAATGATATCCCCATACCATGGGTCTAAAGTTGAGATTAAGAAGATGTGTTCATCAACAAATGTATCTTCACAAACCAACTCCTCGGCCTCGCTTGGGAAATCCGATATAAGCTCTGCAAAAAGTAACAACTTCTTTGATTTTGCCGAAACAAATTCGAGATCGAATTCTTGCAGGATGACAATCCATTTATTATATTTTCCCCCAATCATCCTTTGAGTGAGGATGAATTGAAATGGATTGACATGGGCTACAACCAAGGTCTTGCGAAGGAGAATATAATGTCTCAACCATTGAACCGCATGTACGGTAGCTAAAGCAAGCTTCTCAACATGATAATAACGAATCTCTATGTCAATAAGGTTCTAGTTCAGATAGTATATGACATGCTCTTGGAGCTCCTCATCCTCTTGAACCAAAACCATACCGATCATCTCCCTGGACACGGCCACATAAAGTAGAAAATAATGGCTATAGTCTAGGGGACTAATCACTGGGGCCGATGCTAGGGATCACTTGAGTGCATCAAAGGACTCCTAGGCTCGCTCATCCCAACAAAAGGTGGTGTCCCTCTTCAAAAGACGCATGAAGCCTCTAGTCAAATTGGAAAAATTGACAACAAATCTATGTAAGAAGTTTTCCATGCCTTGCAAACATTGAAGATGACGAATATTTTTCGAGGGAGACAACTGAAGTATTGCCTCAACCTTCAAACGGTCGACTCTTATACCCTCTTTAGAAATGATGAATCCTAACAAGCGACCCGACTTCACACAAAAGATGCACTTGTGAGGATTTAACCTAACCAAATCATTAGAGGAAATTTGGGGTCTAAAATGGGCCTTATAAGAAAACGCGCCAACAACAAATTTTGTGAGTTGGAATTCAAGAACCAATAGAATTTCAATAAAATGAGTCAACCATAATGGTTGAATTGACATATTTGTCATAAAAGAAAACTACTTTTTTTGTTTGTATTTTCGACATATCTCCATGTCTTTTTACTCAAATTTCAAGCATGAGAGCTCGTTGGAGCTCGACATATCATCATGACGTTTTTTCAGGTATTTCTTGTTTTTTGGGTAGCGGGGTCCATCAAAAGTATGTAGTGTGGGTACTCGTTGGATGCAGAATTGAATTCCGCATCCAACGATCTCTCCCACTCAGAATTTGAGTAAATACATAGGGAGATATGTCGAAAATACGAACACAAAAAGTAGTTTTTTTCATTCTTCCTCCAAAATTAATAAGTATTATTTTATTATTTTAACTATTATTTTATTATTTTCCTTAGGAGGCCCATTTTAGACCCCAAATTTCCTCTAATGAATGGCGGCATCTTTCAAATACCAATCTCAAGTGGTAGGAATGACGCATTCTCATACGAGAATGAGTAGCAAGGTCATCCAAAAATACTTCGATAATCAACTTGAGATCGTGGAAGATCAAGGTCATTGCCTGCTAAAAAGTAGCTTCGGCGTTCTTAAGTCCAAAAGTCATTTTTCGATATGCAAAAGTTCCCCAAGGACAAATAAATGCAGTCTTATGTTGGTCCTCAGGTTTAATTTGTATCCACTACTACATTTTGACCAAAAATCCGACGGCTGTCATGTCGGATTTTCGACACTTCCCTGTCGCATGTACGACACTTTGATTTTTTGTTAAGCGTCGGAAACTTGTCGTCGGGTTTTCGACACCTGAGTAACCGTCGCTTAAGCGACACCTAAGCAACCATCAGTTAAATTTAAAGCGACGGCATATTTTCGACAGTAGTGAAAGTTAAGCGACGGATATCTAGCAAAATCGTCGGAAAAGCGACATGTTAAAGCGTCGCATAAGCGACGGATCTCCAACAAAACTGTCGAAAAAGCGACATGTTAAAGCGTCGCATAAGCGACGGATCTCTAGCAAAACTGTCGGAAAAGCGACATGTTAAAGCATCGCATAAGCGACAGATCTCCAGCAAAACTGTCGGAAAAGCGACATGTTAAAGCGTCGCATAAGCGGCGGATCTCTAGCAAAACCGTCAGAAAAGCGACATGTTAAAGAATCGCATAAGCGACGGATCTCCAGCAAAACTGTCGGAAAAGCGACATGTGAAAGCGTCGCATAAGCGACGCTTGTTGAAAAAAAAAATTAAAAAAATATTGTGAAAATAATGGGGTATTTTTTATTGTTTTTTAAACTTAAAGTGGGGCAAACAGGGAGCTTCGTGAGCTGTTCCTGACTGTCATTTA
>LPNX010287924.1:60113-74024 GCA_001517045.1 Pseudotsuga menziesii | reverse complement strand
TGGCTGAATCCTCCAATAAAAACCTCATTAGAATCCTGAAGAAGACCGTCATAGAAAACCAGCGAAGTTGGCACTCAGCCTTACCCAATGCCCTGTGGGTTGATAGAGTTACCCCTAAGTCTGCCATAGGAGTGTCACCCTTTACCCTTGTGTATGGAAAGGAAGCCATCCTTCCCCCCAACATCCTGCTCCCGTCTTCCATACTAGTTCAAGAGTCTAGGGGGTCGGATGATGAAGTTCTCCAAGTAAGAATATACAATCTTCTGAAAGCAGAAGAGGCCAGATCCAAAGCTAGAGAACGTTTCCAACAGCAGCAGGAGGTAGTGAAAAGATGGTTTGACAAGCACAAAGCCAGGAAGAAGGACTTGGAAGTAGGGGACCTTGTCCTAAAATGGGATCATCCCCATGATGAGAAAGGGAAGCACACTAAGTTCCAACAGTTATGGGTAGGTCCGTTTCAAATCACCGCTAAACTTGGCCCTGCTACCTATATGTTACAGGATTTACAGGGATGGGAGGAGAACCTGCCAGTTAATGGTCTGGTTCTCAAACCTTATTTTTCTTAAGTTGTTTTTGAGCTTTCTGACTTGTACATAAATAAGCTATGTTGAGTTATGCTTTCATTTGTTTTAAGCGAGTCTTTGTTTTCAATAAAGGTGGTTAACTCGTGGTTATGTGGGGAACTCCAAATTTCTGGAAATGGTAAACATTCGTTGAATAGTTAGACTGTGGTTTTCCATGTGAATTTCTTCCACCAAATAGTTTCTCGAAATCTTTGTGTGCATTGAGGTCCTGCTTAACCTCCTGTAAGGTCAATCAGATTCAAAAGTCTAGAATACTATGCTGAGGCTCCGCGCACTTTACACTTAGAATCTAAGGGGCGATGACAGGGGACCCACGGAGAAGAGAAAGATGAACAGGGTGTTAAATCTAAATGATCCCATGCTAGGAAATAAATGCCAGAAGGTAGATAAGAGTCAAAATTCTTATAAAAACATCATGCTCCAAAGCTAAATCTAGATCATAAAGTACTAATTTTCCAATGATCCTCTCCGTCTGTGAGCTGAAACCTTAAGCACATCACTCACACAAAAGGGCACTATGGGATAGAGGATCCTGAATTAAAATTCAGTAAGAAAGGCATGCATGGAGACTCTCATCAAAAAAGTACAAAATCCGAAAAGCACAAAAGCTGCCAAGATGGCATGGGAATGAGGAACAAATGAACGTTTCTGTTCATCACCTGCTACAATCCTATGGTGTCCAATGTCGTTAGCCCCTGAAAACAAAATTAATAATGAACTCATATTTTGGCCTCGGCAGAGTTATCCGGACTCGAAAATCTTGTCTCATCGCCCGAATTGGACCAATGTCAATGATCGAGGTACACACTTCTGTTATCGAGAAATCTGTATAGCTGGAAAAGTTCAATGGATACATTTGTTGTAGGACAGTATGCTATTCAAGGAAGAAATCGCCCAGAGATCTAGGTTCACCAGGAAATCGCCAGTTGTTGCTCCCGCAACCTTTCCCCCCGATTTTAGTTTTTCACTTAAACTCTGGGACCCCTCCTCACCATTATTTGTTGGGATTGATTGTTGAAAGCTTGGTGCCTTTGAGCATATCTTTGCGTTTGAATTTGATTGCCCACCCTTTTGCTTGCTTCGTTCAGTTTAGCTTGAGTCGCGTGGTCTGTTTTAGTACCCGTAGAGCATGAAAATTTTGCCTTAATGAAGGAAATTGATTTTCGGCCGCAATTGGGCCTTAGCGCTGTTGGTTTTCTCTTTGGATCGGGTTTCTTTCAGAAGATGTTGAGTCCTCACTCACCCGTCGTTGCGGCTCCCAGATCAAACTGCCCTCCCGATTGAAGTTTCATCCGACGCCCGATTCATTGGTTCAAACTGCTTGCTCCTGAGTTTCTACTTACCCGCCATTGCGGCCGGGGGGATGAAGTCAGCTGCCGACGCGAGTTTCATCCGACACCCGAGCTTTGTATTTTTTAGCCTCCGTCGCCTGTCTTCAGCATTTGTCCCCTCCGCCATTGCGGGTGGCAGAGCAATCTAGCTTCCGATACGTTCCTTCTCGGCATCCGATTTCCTTGGTCGCCTGCGTTGTCACTCACCCGCTTCTTATGCTCCTCCACCGTTGCGGCTCCTGAAGCCTTGCCCATCCAATGCAGTATTCTATGCCCGTCCGATCCAAGTATCGCCCGACCGCCGATTCATTTTACCGTGAGTTCTCGCCCGGATGAACCAGGCCAGCTTTTTATGGATTTTTCATCATAGTTAAAAGTTTTCGATGCTTAATGTCTCATGTTAGTGGATAATGCACTAAAGTTATATGCAGGGAGAATCCCATAGATCGATAGAGCGGCCTACGGCGAGGAAAAGGACAACCCAAGCGGATGATAGAGGCATCAACGTGGCGTTTTCAGCAGTTACTATCAGGAGGTAAAACGCCTATGGAAATGATTAAGGAAAACGCAATGACCAGAGAAGAAAAGGAATTGTCAAGGGCGCTGAACGGTCACACGCTGAGGGCAACCCAAGGGGCAGCAGCTGTAATTTAAATAGGGGGAATGAAGACTGAAAGAGGGCTTTTTCCCTTAGAAAATTTTGTAATTGTTGGCTTGTAAGAGGAACTACTTCGTTTTGCTAAGTGAACTGCAATTTTGTTTGCTGGAAAGAGTAAAGAAGTGGAATGTACCAATGCAATTCGATGAATAATGTTGAAGAGGAACTATTTCGTTTTCAGCTGTATTTCATTTGCTGTAAGAATATTTGATGTTTTGAACCTACGTTCTTGTTAAATGTTCTTCAGTAGTTTTTCTGGGATATATTTTCACTAAGAGCAATAAATGTTGTTATAGAATGATCGGCTATCTGGTTATTTGAATATTTGTAAGCGTTCATGTGCTTTAGGAGAAGTATCATCTATCTGTGATTTTTTCTTACTGTATATGATAATGTATTGCTCAGCCAAAATGATAACCATGCTCCCTAGGGACAGTGTAGATAGTTAGCTTATTTCTTTTGTATCCGGTTGAATGCTTGTGAGCAAGACGAAAGGTAAGAACCTGCGCATCACTTTGTGACCACTCCCTGTTTTTGACCAGCCTGCATTTAGTTAGGCACGTGCATATCATTATTTTAAGTCAAAATACAAAAACTCGGTGGGCCGGGCCGCAACCGGTAAATCCTTTGTTTGCTACTTGACCTACGGTAGCCGGACCGCAAACCGGACGGATTCCCTATTCCAAACAGTCAACGGGCTAGTTGGGAACGTTGATTGGGGAGAATCCCTTACTGTTGCCGCCTGCGAATTTCCAGGCCTCAACATATTTCTATTCAACAACAGAGGTGAAGGATCATTTCTTCATTACAAGCACTCGTTCTTATATAGCTACCCCCAAATATTCACCATTTCACCTCTTTTAGGAGTCAAATCGCTGAAAATAGAATTCAGAGCTCCACCTTCATATCTCAAATGATGACCGCTGTGTGAAATATGAGAGAGGTTTTTGTATTTGATCATGTTCCCAACAAAACCCATGTATTCATTTGGCCATATTCCCCTCCAGCTCTTCAAAATATGCTTTTGGACTTGATGACTCAGTCAAGATTGCAAATTTATGGAAAAATTCCCTTCGAATATCCCTTCGATTATCCCAATCCATAATTCCCGTGTAAAAATGGAGAGAGGTTATTGTATATGATCATGTTATAAAGAAAACATTCTCTCAGTTTCTCAAAATTCTTCTTGGTTTGGCAGAAACAGGTCTCGGATATTACTGACCAAACAATCATTTGAAAATATGGAAAATCGCCCTCTAAAGATTGCTTCGATTCTCTCGAACCATAGCACCTGTGTAAAAACTGCAGGATTTTATTATAGATCAACATGTTATGCAGAGAAGCCTCTTTCAATTTTTGTAAATTCATCTTGGTTCGGTGGTAAAATCTCTCGTAAGTTAATGACTAAACCAATCATTTTCATAGGAAGACATGTTTTGTTGTAATGTATAAAATTTCGCTGAGATTTTAAAACTTAAATCTCCTGCACTTTTCCACTGCGAGATCAATGTGGCCCCTTAATCGAGATTAGATTCTATTTGATTCATTCAATAGTGGATCTTATACTATATTTCACAGATCCATAAACTTCCTTCGTCCTTGCTTATTGTGAGTGTGAAACCCACCTCTGTTGTGGATTTGTTTCCACCTGCCCGTGTGACCGTTGATTTGGTCGGTGGGTTAATTCTATTTCACAATGCCTGACCTTCAATTTATCCGCGTGTTTTCACAATACGAAATCTCTGATCCAGGTGGATGAAAAGACAAGGAATGATCGTTTTATATGTTTTTTGCAGAAATTATTGTCCCACATGCATAGGATGATAAATACTAGCATGGTTTATATTTGCCGATTGTTTCAACATGTATTAAGGAAAAAGAAAGGATAATACTCCTTGCGAGCTGGGAACTTGGTTGCTTGGGATTTGATTGGTGTGTTGAATGCTATAAATCCGAATTTAGATATAAAACCAATGTTCATAATTCATTTTAAAATGAGTAAAATCCTTTTAGTTCATCAGGATTCCTTTCTTTTTCCCCAAATGACCAATGAAATCCTTTTCTCTTACAAACCTGCTCGATCAAGAAAACCAACTCCCATAGGGATAGAATTTAACACAAGTGCTAACAAAAGGCATTTGAAAATAGCCTTCTGCAACTGGTTTTAACACTTATGCAGATTTCATTTATTTTTAATAGGAAAACATTTTTTTTCTCCAACTTGGCAAATCCATATCTCACACGTGTGTTAGCCAGATTAGGATATGATAATATGGATAGATGGATAGATCATCAGAGAAGAGACTCATACTTTTTGATAGATTTATTGGCACACACACAGAGCCTCTGTCGGGCATTTCAAAATGGCTTCTCAGATAATGATTTTTCAATTTGGAAAATTTATATTTCACACATGTGATCTTTATTATAGATACTGAACTCAGGGATAGATAGACAAGTTACCAGATAACAAACCCATACCTTTGGATGAAATTATCTACACAAAGACATCCTATACGGTGCATTTCCAAACCACCTCTTCAATTCATGTTTTTAATACTTGGACAGATTTTCATAGTTTATCTTTTCTGGCCCTTATGATTTTTCTCATTTTGACAGATGTATTCATTGCAAATGTGATCACTAAAAAGAAAACAAAAAACATGTATAGGTAGATAGGTATCCAAGGAACAAACCCATGTCATTTGATGAATTTTTGGGCACAGGAACAACATGTGGTAGGCATTTCTAAATGACCTTTTATTACTGGTTTTAACACTTGGACAACTGTGCCATTTTCAAGGTGATTTTTTTATTTCACCAAAACCCTAGACCAATATCACTAGATGATGTAGAATATCTCACTAAGCACAAAATAACTCATTTCACCTTCAAAATATTCTTCCTCTGACCTAGGCGTGCATTTTAGTGAACTTGGTGAAGAAAACTGCCTGAACCCCTATTTTGGCAGATCCATAACTTTCTCCACGAACACCCTTAAGACAAACTGAGACCATGGTTAGATATCCAGGTAAAAAAGCTACAACCTTACAGGATGGGGTGTGCAGTTTTATTAAACTATGAATTATGGTGGTCATTTGCCCAAGGCAATTTTGACTAATTTTCCCAAAAAGACTTGTTTTGGCAGACCCATATCTTTTTCTTCAGGCACTTTTTATAAAAAATGAAACCATGGTTAGATAGGTACTTATACAAGATATGACATGGAAGGTCAGGGCAGGCATTTACTTTTACCTATGAATTATGGTGGACATTTTCATAAGGCAACTGCTTTCGAGAAATATTTCATCACATAGTCAATTTTTCATCACTTAGTCATATTTTTTACATAGTCATACTTTATTTTTCTTTAAATTTGCAGCCCTATCTTTTTCACTTGTGAACACCAGAATAAATATGTGAGACCATGGATGGATAGCCAGATCACAAAATAACATCCCCATGCCTTTGCATTAATTTGTTGGCTCAAGGACAATAGTTGGTGGGCATTTGAAAATAGCCTTATGTAACTGGTTTTAACACGAACGTAGATTTCATTTATTTTTAACTGGCAAACATTTTTTTTCTCCAACTTGGAAAATCCATATCTCACACGTGTGTTCACCAGATTAGGATATGATACTATGGATAGATTGATAGGTCATCATAGAAGAGATTCATACTTTTTAATGTATTTAGTGGCACACACAGAGCCTCTTGCGGACATTTCAAAATGGATTCTCAGACGAGTTTTTTTCAATTTGAAAAATTTATATTTCACACATGTGATCTTTATTACAGATACTGAACCTAGGGATAGATAGAGAAGTGACCATATAAGAGACCCACACATTTGGATGAATTATTTACACAACCAAATCCTATGGCGTGCATTTCCAAACCACCTCTTCAATTCCTGTTTTTAACACTTGGACACATTTTCATAGTTTATCTTTGGTGGCCATTATGATTTTTCTCATTTTGATAGATGTATTCCTTGCACATGTGATCATCAAAAATAAAATTAAAACCATGGACAGGTAGACAGATATCCAAGGCACAGACCCATGTCATCTGATGAATTTTTGGGCACAGGGACAACATGTGGAGGGCATTTCTAAATGACCTTTTATTACTGGTTTTAACACTTGGACAACTATACCATTTTCAATGTGATTTTTTTATTTCACCAAAATCCTGAACCAATGTAACCAGATGATATAGAATATCTTAGTAAGCTCAACACAGCTCATTTCACCTTCAGAATATTCTTCCTCTGACCTAGGCATGCATTTTAGTGAACTTGGTGAAGAAAACTGCATGAACCCCTATTTTGGAAGATCCATAAATTTCACCAAAAACACTCTTAAGATAAAGTGATACCATGGTTAGATATCCAGGTAAAAAACATACAGCCTTACAGGATGGGGCGTACTTTTTTATTAAGCTATGAATTATGGTGGTCATTTTCCCAAGGCAATTTTGACTTATTTTCCCAAAAAGACTTGTTTTGGCAGACCCATATCTTTTTCTTCAGGCACTTTTTATGAGAAATGAAACCATGGTTAGATAGGTACTTTAACAAGCTATGGCATGGTAGGTTAGGATGGGAATTTACTTTTACCTATGAATTATGGTGGACATTTTCAGAAGGCAACTTCTTTAGGGCAATTTTTCATCACTTGGTCATATTTTTAACACAGTGAGACTTTATTTTTCTTTAAATTTGCAGCCCTGTATTTTTCACTTGTTAACACCAAAATAAATATGTGACACCATGGATGGATAGCCAGATCACAAAAGAACATTCTCATTCCTTTGTATTAATTTGTTGGCTCAAGGACAACAGTTGGTGGGCATTTGAAAATAGCCTTCTGTAATTGGTTTTAACACTTGGGCAGATTTCTATTATTTCTCATTTGGAAAATTTATATTTCAAACATGTGATCTTTATTACGGATACTGAACCCAGGGATAGATAGAAAAGTTACCATATAACAGACCCACACCTCTGGATGAAATTATCTACACAACCACATCCTATGGTGTGCATTTCCAAACCACCTCTTCAATTCCCGTTTTTAGACACATTTTCATAGTTGATCTTTGGTGGCCATTATGATATTTCTCATTTTGATAGATGTATTCCTTGCACATGTGATCATCAAAAAGAAAACTAAAACCATGGATAGGTAGACATATATCGAAGGAACAAACCCATGTCATCTGATGAATTTCTGTGCACAGGAACAATATGTGGCGGGCATTTCTAAATGACCTTTGATTACGTGTTTTAACACTAGGACAACTATGCCATTTTCAAGGTGATTTTTTTATTTCACCAAAAACCTGAACCAATGTCACCATATGATGTATAATATCTCACTAAGCACAACAAAACTCATTTCACCTTCAAAATATTCTTCCTCTGACCTAGGCTTGCATTTTAGTGAACTTGGTGAAAAAAATTGCCTGAACCCCTCTTTTGGGAGATCCATAACTTTCTCCATGAACAATCTTAAGACAAACTGAGACCATGGTTAGATATCTAGGTAAACAAGCTACAACCTTACAGGATGGGGCATGCATTTGTATAAAGATATCAGTTATGGTGGTCATTTTCCCAAGGCAATTTTGACTAATTTTCCCAAAAAGACTTGTTTTGGCAGACCCATATCTTTTTCTTCAGGCACTTTTTATGAGAAATGAAACCATGGTTAGATAGGTACTTCAACAAGCTCCGGCTTGAAAATTCATGGTGGGAATTTACGTTTACATATGAATTATGGTGGACATTTTCATAAGGCAACTGCTTTAGGGCAATTTTCATCACTTAAGTCATATTTTTTACACGGTCATACTTTATTTTTCTTTAAATTTGCAGCCCTATCTTTTGCACTTGTGAACCCCAAAATAAATATGTGAGACCATGGCTGGATAGCTAGATCACCAAAGAACATCCCCATTCCTTCATATTAATTTGTTGGCTAAAGGACAATAGTTGGTGGGCATTTGAAAATAGCCTTCTATAACTGGTTTTAAGACTTGAGCAGATTTCATTTATTTTTAACAAGAAAATATTTTTTCTCCAACTTGAAAATCCATATCTCACACATGTGTTCACCAGATTAGGAAATGATACTATGGATAGATGGATAGATCATCATAGAAGAGATTCATACTTTTTAATAGATTTATTGGCCCACACAGAACCTCTAGCGGACATTTCAAAATGGTTTCTTAGACAAAAAAAATTCAATTTGAAAAATTTATATTTCACACATGTAATCTTTATTACGGATACTTAACCTAGGGATATATAGAAAAGTTACCATATAATAGACCCAGACCTTTGGATGAAATTATATACAAAACCACATCCTATGGCATGCATTTCCAAACCACCTCTTCAATTCCTGTTTTTAACACTTTGACACATTTTCATAGTTTATATTTGGTGGCCATTATGATTTTTCTCATTTTGAAAGATGTATTCCTTGCACATGTGATCATCAAAAAGAAAACTAAAACCATGGATAGGTAGATAGATATCCAATAAATAGACCCATATCATTTGATGACTTTTTTGGCACAAGAACAACATGTGGCGGGCATTTCTAAATGACCTTTTATTACTGGTTTTAACACTTGGACAACTTTGCCATTTTCAAGGTGATTTTTTATTTCACCAAAACCATGAACAAATTTCACAAGACAATGTATAATATCTCACTAAGCACAACACAACTCATTTCACCTTCAGAATATTCTTCCTCTGACCTAGGCATGCATTTTAGTGAACTTGGTTAAGAAAACTGTCTAAACCCCTATTTTGGCAGATCTATAACTTTCTCCACAAACACTCTTAAGACAAATTGAGACCATGGTTAGATATCCAGGTAAAAAACATACAGCCTTACAGGATGGCACGTGCATTTTTATTAAGCTATAAATTATGGTGGTAATTTTCCCAAGGCAATTTTGACTAATTTTCCCAAAAAGCCTTGTTTTGGCAGACCCATATCTTTTTATTCATGCACTTTTTATCAGAAATGAAACCATGGTTAGATAGGTACTTCAACAAGCTACGACATGGAAGGTAAGGGAAGGCATTTACTTTTACCTATGAATTATGGTGTACATT
This sequence comes from Pseudotsuga menziesii, assembly GCA_001517045.1. Taxonomy (NCBI): domain Eukaryota; kingdom Viridiplantae; phylum Streptophyta; class Pinopsida; order Pinales; family Pinaceae; genus Pseudotsuga; species Pseudotsuga menziesii. The sequence goes on along the minus strand of LPNX010287924.1, from coordinate 64,307 downwards.
TTCATAAGGCAACTGCTTTAGGGCATTTTTTCACCACTTAGTCATATTTTTCATCACAATCCATAATACGTGTGTAAAAACAGAGAGAGGTTATTGTATATGAGCATGTTCTAAAGAAAAATTTCTCTCAGTTTCTCAAAATTCTTCTTGGTTTGGCAGAAACAGGTCTTGGATATTACTAACCAAACAATCATTTGAAAATATGGAAAATCGCCCTCTGAAGATGGCTTCGATTCTCCCGAACCATAGCACTTGTGTAAAAACTGAAGGATTTTATTGTAGATCAACATGTTATGAAGAGAAGCCTCTTTCAGTTTTTGGAAATTCATCTTGGTTCATTGGTAAAAGCTCTCATAAGTTAATGACTAAAACAATCATTTTCATAGAAAGACATGTTTTGTTGTAATGTATAAAATTTAGCTGAGCTTTTAAAACTTAAATCCCCTGCACTTTGCCACTGCGAGATCAACGTGGACCATTAATCGGGAATAGATATGATCTGATCCATTCAATAGTGGATCTTGTACTAGATTTCACGGATCCATAAGCTTCCTTCATCCTTGCTTGTTGTGAGTGTGAAACCCACCTCTACCGTGGATTTGTTTCCACCTGCCCATGTGACTGTTGATTTGGTCAGCGGGTTCATGCCATTTCGTAATGAATGACCTTCAATTTATCTGTGTGTTTTCACAATACGAAATCTTGGATCCACGTGGATGAAAAGACAAGGAATGATCGTTTTATATGTTTTTTGAAGAAATTATTGTCCCACATGCATAGGATGATAAATACTAGCATGGTTTATATTTGCCGATTGTTTCAACATGTATTAAGGAACAAGAAAGGATAATACTCCTTGCGAGCTGGGCACTTGGTTGCTTGGGATTTGATTGGTGTGTTGAATGCTATAAAGCTGAAATTAGATATAAAACCAATGTTCATAATTCATTTAAAATGAGTAAAATACTTTTAATTCATCACGATTCCTTTCTTTTTGCCAAAATGACCAATGAAATCCCTTTCTCTTACAAACCCGCCTGATCGAGAAAACCAACTCGCGTAGGGATAGAATTTAGCACAGGTGCTAATAGTGGCCAATTCATCACGATTCCTTTCTTTTTGCCAAAATGACCAATGAAATCCCTTTCTCTTACAAACCCACCTGATCGAGAAAACCAACTCGCGTAGGGATAGAATTTAGCACAGGTGCTAATAGTGGCCATTTGAAAATAGCCTTATGTAACTCGTTTTAACACGTACGCAGATTTCATTTATTTTTAACACGAAAACATTTTTTTTCTCCAACTTGGCAAATCCATATCTCACATGTTTGTTCACCATATTAGGATCCGATAATATGGATAGTTGGATAGATCATCAGAGAAGAGACTCATACATTTTGATAGATTTATTGGCACACATAGAGCCTCTGGCGGGCATTTCAAAATGGCTTCTCAGACAAAGTTTTTTTCAATTTGGAAAATCTATATTTCACACATGTGATCTTTATTATGGATACTGAACCCAAGGATAGATAGACAAGTTACCAAATAATATACCCGACACCTTTGGATGAAATTATCTACACAAACACATCCTATAGCGTGAATTTCCAAACCACCTCTTCAATTCCTGTTTTTAACACTTGGACACATTTTCATAGTTTATATTTGGTAGCCATTATGATTTTTCTCATTTTGACAGATGTATTCATTGCACATGTGATCACCAAAAAGAAAAATAAAAGCATGGATAGGTAGACAGATATCCAAGGAACGGACCCATGTCATCTGATGAATTTTTGGGCACAGGAACATGTGGCGGGAATTTCTAAATGACCTTTTATTACTGGTTTTAACACTTGGACAAGTGTGCCATTTTCAAGTTGATTTTTTTTATTTCACCAAAAACCTGAACCAATGTCACTAGATGATGTAGAATATCTCACTAATCACAACACAACTCATTTCACCTTTAGAATATTCTTTCTCTGACCTAGGCAGAACCTGGTGAAGAAAACTGCCTGAACCCCTATTTTGGCAGATCCATAACTTTCTCCAGGAACACTCTTAATACAAACTGAGGCCATGGTTAGATATCTAGGTAAAAAATATACAGTCTTACAGGATGGAGGGTACATTTTTATTAAGCTATGAATTATGATGGTCATTTTCCCAAGGCAATTTTGACTAATTTTCCCAAAAAGACCTGTTTTGGAAGACCCGTATCTTTTTCTCCAGGCACTTTTTATGAGAAATGAAACCATGGTTAGATAGGTACTTCAACAAGCTACATCATGGTAGGTCAAGGCGGGCATTTACTTTTACCTATGAATTATGGTGGACATTTTCATAAGGCAACTACTTTAGGAAAATTTTTCATCACATAGTCAATTTTTCATCACTTAGTGATATTTTTTATACAATCATACTTTATTTTTCTTTAAATTTGCAGCCCTCTATTTTGCACTTGTGAACACCATAATAAATATGTGAGACCATGGAAGGATAGCCAGACCACCAAAGAACATCCCCATGCCTTTGGATTAATTTGTTGGCTCAAGGAAAACAGTTGGTGGGCATTTGAAAATAGCTTTCTGTAATTGGTTTTAACACTTAGGCAGATTTCATTTATTTTTAATAGGCAAACATTTTTTTTCTCCAACTTGGCAAATCCATATCTCACACATGTGTTCACCATATTAGGATCTGATACTATGGATAGATGGATAGATAATTAGAGAATAGATTCATACTTTTTAATAGATTTATTAGTACACACAGATCCTTTGGTGGGCATTTCAAAATGGATTTTTAGACAATTTTTTTTTCAATTTGAAAAATTTATATTTCACATGTGATCTTTATTATGGATACTGATCCCAGGAATAGATAAACAAGTTACCAGATAATAGACCCACACCTTTGGATGAAATTATCTACAGAACCACATCCCATGGTGTGCATTTCCTTTGTAAAACTCGTACACATTTTCATAGTTCATCTTTGGTGGCCATTATGATTTTTCTCATTTTGACAGATGTATTCCTTGCGCATGTGATCACCAAAAATAAAATAAAATCATGGATAGGTAGACAAATATCCATGGAACATACCCCTGTCATCTGCTGAATTTTTGGGCACAGGAACAACATGTGGTCCAGGAATTTCTAAATGACCTTTTATTACCGGTTTTAACACTTAGAGAACTATGCCATTTTCAAGGTGAATTTTTTATTTCACCAAAACCCTGAACCAATGTCACTAGATGATGTAGAATATCTCACTAAGCACACCACAACTCATTTCACCTTCATAATATTCTTCCTTTGACCTAGGCGTGCATTTTAGTGAACTTGGTGCAAAAAACTTCTTGAACCCCTGTTTTGGCATATCCATAACTTTCTCTACAAACACTCTTAAGACAAAATGAGACCATGGTTATAGATCCAGGTGAATAAGCTACAACCTTACAGGATGGGGCGTGCATTTTTATTAAGCTATGAATTATGGTGGTCATTTTCCCAAGGCAATTTTGACTAATTTTCCCAAAAAGACTTGTTTTGGAAGACCCATATCTTTTTCTTTAGGAACTTTTTATGAGAATGAAACCATGGTTAGATAGGTACTTCAATAAGCTATGTCATGGTATGTCAGGGCAGGAATTTACTTTTACCTATTAATTATGGCACTGGACATTTTCTTAAGCCAATTGCTTTAGGGCAATTTTTCATCACTTAGTCAATCTTGGATTGATTGTCTGTGCAGTCATATTTTTTACACAGTCATACTTTATTTTTCTTTAAATTTGCAACCATGTGTTTTGTACTTGTGAACACTAGAATAAATATGTGAGACCATGGCTGGATAGCCAGATCACCAAAGAACATCCCCATGCCTTTGGATTAATTTTTTGGATCAAGTACAACAATTGTGGGAATTTGAAAATAGCCTTATGTAACTAGTTCTAGCTCAATTCTTAAAGGGTTCTAGTTCAATGGTAGAGTGCCTGCTTTGCAAGCAGGAGGTTGAAGGTTCGATTCCTTCGTTCCCTAATGATATTGCAATATTGATGTTTTAAATAAATATATTTTATTATGATTTATTATGGCTACGAAGGGGGTTTAAAACTGTCATGGTCTGTTACAACGAGGGGGGTTCAAAACCCTCCCTGTAAGTTTCAATGAGGGGGGTT